>JBAMBQ010003564.1:0-10576 GCA_037044495.1 Stegana nigrithorax
GCCCCTATAACAAGTTCGCCTTGCAATGTGCTAAGATGGCAATTATAGCAAAAGGTTGCCATGCGAACGACACGTACGCACACGTCCATGCAGTGTGTGCCTGCATCCAACACCGACACCGACATCGACACCGACACCGACACCAACACCAATACCGACACAAACACCAACGCAAGCGCCAGCGCCAAGTCCGGCACCGGCGACTAACATAAACATGCACAGCACAGTGCCCCCCGCCCGTGCGCGTGCACCACATCCTCTACGTGGCTGCGCTGTTGCCCGCTTATGTTGACATTGATGACGATGATGACAACAGCATTACTTCGTGTTAATTTTCGCACTTAATGTGTGAAAAATCTAATAAAATTTCAACAACAACAACAACAAATGACAACAACAGGCAATAACTGACAGTATTTGCAACAAATGCTTATACGTATAACAACGACGACAACCACACACACAACAACAACAGCAACAACAACGGCCACCATAAACATAAGCAAATTACATACTTGCATACATATGTATGTACACATATGCACGGGCGTCACACCAATGACATACGCACAAGTGAATACGCTATGCTTAAAGACAAATCAACTGTGCACACACACACACACGCACTCGCATCTCATATGTGATGCCTTATGTCTCATGCCTCGTTATCTCGCTGGCGAAGTTCGCTACGCAAGTCTCATACATGATGTTTGTTTGCTAGTGACGTTTGCAGCCATGGCAATGTAAACGACATGCAAGAGTGTGGAAGACGTACCCAAGCACACACAATGGCCAAACGCAAGACACGTAGCCACAAATGTGTGAACATGCGTAGCAAATCTATTTTTGGCTAACAAGACGAGATGACTGACACACTGACTCACCGACTCTCCGACTCTCCGACTTACTGACTTACTGACTGACTGACTGACTGTTTGTCTCTTTGTTTGCCTGTACGTCTTGCTGTCTGTCTGTTTATTTGCTTATTAGACTGAGTGACTGACTTAGTGACTTAGTGACTGATTACCTAACTGACTTATTTACCCTGTGAGTGGCAATTGGCCAGTTGACATGAATGGGCGCCTGCATGAACGTGCAAATGCTGAGTTACTCCCCCACCAAACGACATACACACACACACATATGTTAACTTTTGCAATGACATTAGAATACTTTTATGGATCACTATGCTGAGTAATTTACTTTTTTTATTTAATTTGTTTTTTTGGTTCTTCTGTTCTCACAATACATTTTGGCATAACATTTTCATAAGGGCATTTAATGCTACGACTTAAACGCGTTTGGCTGATTCGCCTAATTATGATTTCTGCAGAAGTGCGTTTAAATTTAGTCGTTATAGACATATGCAATGGCCATGCCATGCCATGCCATGTAACTCTGCTAATTACTTAGTATAATAATTTGGCAGAGCAGAATCGCTGTCCAGCGTAGGCGGCGTTTGCAGGATGTTCGCAGCTCAGCTTACCGACTTGACACCCTGGCAGATTGGCAGATTGGCAGCTCGGCAGCTTGGCAGCTTGGCATGCTGGCATCTGTGCCATGCGTGGGCGTGTGCGTGGGCGTTTGTGTTTATTAGCGCTTTTGCGTTGCAGACCAATTAAAATAAATTGTGTAACGCCAACACAGGCAGGCAGCCAGGTAGGCAGGCTGAAGTGTGCTGTGTAATCCCACATCGCACGCACATTTCAAGGACACAATACGCTAAATACGAATACTAGGAATGCAGTGTAATGTAAAAACATCAAAATCAGTTGGCCAAGCAATTGCTGTAGCATCAAGGACTCGCCGTCAATCGCCTTAAACACCTCTGCACTGTCCTTTCATGTTTGATCAAGCGTACACAGCTCGCGTTACATTATTCCAGCGCAGGCGATATATGACACTTAGCACCGCTGCAGGAAGCGTGGTAGCGCAGTTTTGCAATATGTGTCAACCTCAAATGTAACCAAACGACAGACTGCCGTCTGTGGCAATAACTTTCAGCAATGAACTTTATTAAATGGATTTCTATTGAGCCAGTTAACACGCAGGACGAGCTGTGCACGAAGGCGCATGATGAAGCAAGAATTGTTACTTCTATCTTAGCAAAGTTGACAAGTGGCCCATGCTAGACATTGTCAGGCAGGCAAATATGGCACAAACTCAATAATGCTGCAGAGCTAAGTGTCTGGACTTATTAATGCCAATGCCAGGATGGAGGTCCATAATCGTGTTTTACTTAACGTTACATAGTTTGTAGACCTTTTGGACATTTATAAGGGACTAGGTAACCCTGGCAGCTGTTGAAAATTTTGTTTGGTCATGGCAACACTGTCATCTCTGAGCGCAAGCAAAAGAGCTTAAGCACTTTTTTTTTTTTGTGAGTATAATTACAACAATAAAGTGTAATTTTGTTGTTTTATTTAGGGAATGTATAAGCTATAATTACATTCGTGCTAATTAAACTATTATGGCCATAGTCAATAACCGATTCCCTATCTGTTATGTTGGAACCAACCCTGTACATCCATAAAATGCCATTAAAATCGGTTGGGCGGATTCAGAGATTAGAGTATTCTGACATCGTGACACTACAATTTTATAGGTTAAGATAAGGCAGTGCACCAATTAAATCAATAAACCAATAAAATAAAAACAATAAAAAATATAAAGTATCCTCATAAAACTGCAAAAAAGGAAAGAAGCTTACAAAATTCTACAAAACTCCAAAATATTTAATTTGATTTAATTTCGTATAAATTTTTTTTTTTTTTCAAACATGCATATATGTAAAAAAGTTAAATCCACTGACATCAAACTTTGACTTCAACAGTGCTTTGATAGTTATTCGATAGTGCTGTGGGTTTGAAGAAAGACTGCACATTGCACTGTACAGCTAATCAAGCCGGAAGCAGTACGAGTAGAAAGAAGTGTGCGAACTTTGCATCTCGGTGCGGTTATGTGATGTTAATCGATCGATCGTGCCAAGTGCGCTTACAAAGAGCAAACAACCGGCATGCGAGCATCGGCAGCTCGTGGCTGTGACATCGTGATCGTCATCGTCATCGTCATCGGCGAGCAGTCAGCGTGTACGAGCGCGCGCGGCACTTCAACGGCGGTGCGCCACACGCTCGACGGCAACGCACAAAGCCAATTTGTCGCCAAAATGGGTAAAACCAATGAGTAAATCGACCAGCATACAAAACACAATATCTTCATCGAAACTGACCACAGACACTGCAATGGGTAAATCACCTTTTGCACACACACACCCGCACACACATGCAGCCACTGTACATTTAACGCGATCACATCGTCCGTTGTTTGTATTTACATTTAGCTAATTCTCTCGCGGATCTTCATCACATTTGGGCTTAGTTTGCCTAAGTGCTTAGTAAGTAAATAATTGACTTTGTTCCCTTACTCGGCTGGCACACTCACATGTTTGCGCATGGAATTATGAATGAATACGAACGCGAACGAACCTATGTCGCTACAATGATCGTTTGCCCACTTCTCAGGTCCCCAACCCCCACACCTTTCCCTCCAGCTCACAAATGTGCGTACATACACACACAGGCAGGTGTTCTTGCCTATTCGTGTACTCGCGTACTTCACGAAAAGATGAAGGCAGCACTTATTTTTGGAACATTTGCTTCAGTTTCGCATACACGTTTTCGTGGGTTATTCTAAGACGTCGGTAATTTCTTTTTATTGTTTTTTGTTTTGGTTTTTGTTTCAGCTTTTCGTAAGCATTACTCAGCTATTTTGCAAACAATTGACAAAATTTACTTAAGCCCACCAAGAGTGAAAATAATTATGATACGATAATAGAAACGATGACGATGATTGTTATGCCCAAGCACTCATTACTGTAGAGGATTTGACAACACAGACATAGGTTGGCATGCGAATAGCATGTGGGAAAATGTAAAAGACAGCGCTACAGTGACTGCGAATAAGCGTGGGCAAGTACTTTCTTAGGCGAATGTAAAAATACAAAAATTAAAAATCAAATCCTTGTAGGCACACCCAAAGTACTTCTTATGTAATAAAATTTGTTGCGGCTTTTTGGATAGGTTTGCCGTTTACAAAAGATTATTATGGAAAGTTTCCATATTTTTATTTAATATTTTATTATTTATTTGGTTTAGAAATAAGTTTGGAGCTTTTCGAAAAAGATGCCGCAACTAGTATTAAATTTTATTGGACCACCTTGTAAATACAAACAACGCAGACCCAGTGCCCCTACAACAAACACGATACACTCAAACACAAATCCACAAATTCATCAATTCGCAGAAATGAACTATAACAAATATCAGCTAGCTAAATCTGCCATAGCGCAGCATAAGCCCCGTCCTAGGGTCGGTTGCTGCTCAGTTGATAAAAAAAAATTTCTGTTATTCCTTGGATACTCATGCGAAAAATTCCAGTTTCTTTTCCAATTTCTGCAGAAATTCCGAACGTCGTTGAACGAAATTCAAAGAAACTGGGATTTTCTCCCGCAAGTGGGGAATATTACGCGATAATGCACGACAGCAGAGAAACGCTTGGAGCATTCGTTCTTTATGCTCATTTAAGTATGCATCTACACATATACCAGCACACATGCATATGTGCAAATGTAGGTCAACTCATTTGTTTTTTCGCCACTGATGTGACATTATGTATTCGCGATGCTCGTTGATCAGGGCGCGAGTGCACTCATTCATGCGTCATGAATATGTTGATACATATTTGTTTACAAATTTGTTCGTAATTATGCATAATTACTCTTTAATTCTTTTTCAATCGGACTTTAACTTATTTTCATATTTATTACTTCTGCTTTGTCGGTGTTACTCAGAAGAGGTGCCAAGTTGGGACACTACAGTTTTTAGATACCTATATGTAGATTTACTTACCTTTTTAGCAATGACCTTTGCCTGGGCAAATGTTGACCAATTCAGCTGTTAGGAAAAAATAAATCAATTAATTAATTAAATACACATAAAACATAAACAGAGAAAATTAATAATTTTATTTCTAAACTATTTCAAAAAAAATAATAATGATAATATTTTATTACATTATGAGTAAAGTTTCTTCTTCTTCCAAATAATGTTTCTACCAACTTGTTCAACAATCCGATTGTGGAGAAAAATAGAACTTCCCTGATTTTACTTAAAAAAAAAAAAATTTTTTTTTTTTAAATGACAAATTGTAAGGAGTAGTCCCATCCTACAGCCAAGGTTAAATTAAAAGACAACTCCGAAGGTACCACAACAAAAATTAATCTAATTATCAAGAGACCGGATCAAAATCCTTCTGTCAACACTCTCAAACCTAAATTGCCTAAAGAAAACACAATATTCTTTCTCTACATCTAAACTGAGCGATTTGTTTGTATTTCTTCCCTTTAGTGTAATTAGTTACTTATAGAAGGCCAGATCCAAATGAGTTTCAGCAAATAATAATGAATAGATTCTGTTCTATTTTGATAAATATCCAACAAATCTCTCAGTATGGTATTGCGGACTGTAATCTATGTGCCTATTCGCCTATTATAATTATAACCGTTTATATACATTTATTATTTTTTGTTTATCCATAAACAATCTTCAAAAAAGAGCGGACACTACTAAAAGGAAAATCCGAAATTCTAATATAATATATGACATCAAAGTAAACTGAGGAAGGCTCTGCCACCGAATGGTAAACTGAAATAATTTCGAAATTTAAAGTTACATTTCTCGAAGGCCCTAATTAGTACAACGCCCACTACTAAAGGTAACTACAAAGAAACAGACAGCAAATGGAAAGAGAGGGAGCGGGAGAGAAATCTAAACATTGCATTATAATGCATCAGCATAAATGTATTTCAGTTGCAAATACAGAAGAAGACCAAAGCATGCCAGTGATGAGTAAGCTGCGCTACTGAGGGTTTAACGAGGGCATACGCAAACAACGCGTGTCGGCTAACCGTGAATCATAACATACCATAATATCATAACAATAGGAATTTCGCCATAGGCTATCTGTTAAGGTTTTTTAGAAGATGAACAGCTCTGCAAGTGCAAAATGTGAAAATGTAAATAAATCGAAAAAAAAAAACCAATAATTAATTCAAATGCAACCTTCTTATGTTTCTGTATCCAATGGAAGTGTTTCATTTTCCTCAGCAGTTGCTATTACACAAACAAACAACAACAGTCATGAAAATGTAAAAGTGCTTTTGACGTGATCTAGACAAATTTCTCGTAAGTTAGTTAAAAGCCCTCGTATCATATAAACTTTCTTCTTTGCGCTTTCTCAACAAGCGTGAGTTAAAATAAGTGAATGAACTTTATCACAAGTACTGTAAAAGCTCAGTGAAGCTTTTTTTCACACTAAAAAAAATTGTACAGTCAACACAAATTTTTCCTTTTTATATCATTTATATGCTACTGTACATAAAATACACTGCATCTCTTATGTCTAAACATTTAATAACAAAGAATTTCAGATTATGTGAAAATAAACCAATTAATTTTTTTTTTTCTTGCCATTAAAGTAAATTAAAATTGAAATCAATAAAAAAATAATATGAAAAATAGCAGCTAATCAATTAAAAGTATTTTTTATGTATATATGTACATTAAGATGTGAAATTAATCGAAATCAGAAAATATATAAAAAAAAATAAACAAATGACTATATAATACGCAAAAAACTCAAAAAATTTAAGGTTTATTTCAAAGACTAGAATATGGTTGGTTCGTTTTCTTATAACTGATCAAACTATCTTATCTGGTACCTAAGCAAGCCTAATAAATTTCGTTCATTATTAATTTGAAAGACTAGTATTGGCTTAGGCCCGTTAAAAGTCATAGGTGATGCTGGCAATACGTGGTAAGAGCTCTGCAGCTAACGAAAAGCTGTCAAAGTTGTTAAACGTTTTGCGCAGTGCAATGGTTGAACAGCTTAATAGAAAAGCTTTGCTAAAAGCTAAAAAGCTTTTCTGTGCACCATTTGTACCAAATAAAATCATGTGTAAGTTAACTTAGCACATGCAAACAACAACGTCGAGCGTCGCACAAATCTGTTCGTGTCCTAACTTAATATTTTCGTGCTACAACAAATTCAGATGGCAAACTAAATATTTTCTATTTTATTAAATGCACGCGCATGTATGATAATTAAAAACTGCAAAGCAAATACAGCTGAACTGACAGCTGCATTTCTGTTTTGCTGCCACTCATATGTTTCATTTATTTCACACTCTTTAAATTAAACTCGCATGTTTATTGCAATGAACTTTTTGTCTAAACAAATGAGCAATTTTCAATGTCAAGAGGCAAAAGCAAACTAGAAAGGCAGGGCTATAGTGGGCACACCCGACTATAGAATACCCTATATCCAGTTTCAAATCTAAAATAACTTTGTTAGCCGTCTTCCCTATGACAGCAATATGTTTTAGTAAATTTATATTTATCAGATTCGAAATATTATTAAATGTTGCCCAAAAATAATTGAGTCCAAAATTTGGTAGCGATATCTTAGTTCTAAGACAGCTACGCGTTCTTTTTTTTTTTTTTTTTGTCCAGCTTGGTAACCATCTTTGTCTGTCAAACCAATTAAACGCATGAGAAAAAATGAGAATACATACTTTTTCTTTGTACAACTAGTAATTCCTTTAAATATCCTAATTAGAATCTGATAAAACAATTTTCAGAGCATAGTTCGGCTTTTCGTTTGGCAACTCAATAACTTCGTCGTACAACGAAATAAACAATAATCGTACGAACATTTTTGTGTTGATTGCTCTGTTGATTTTGTAAAAACTTAATACATATAAAAAACAAAAAAAGATTTTTAATTTAAAATACCTGAAAAAGTAATTCTTTAGCACAAATGTGATTAAACGAAAAAAAAAAAAAAAATATTAAAATCGATTCAGTATATTTTGTGTGACAGGGTGACAAAATGTTCATGTTCAATTTTATATATTTAGTATACATAGAGAAGCGATATACACAATATTGAGATATATGTTTGAACATTATCTAGAACCATTAAATCCGAAATTTGGTAACGATATCTTTAAAAACAAAATTGTTTTTGTTAGTAAATGTGGTTTTTTCGGCCGACCGTTTCAGCCTTAAGTTACTCGTTATCCATAGGTAAGATTAGGAGAGTATTCGTTCCGAATTTGGTGGTTGTGGGTCTAACCGTTTCCGAGTTCACACGGACAGTCCGACTTATACTTATAAACTTTAGGGGTCTGCCACGCCTCTTTCAGCCTGTTACATACGTTTGCACAACTTTAATATGCCCTTTACCATTTTTTGGTACAAAGATTAAAAAGATCAACAACAACAAAAAGAAGAAGACGAAACGTAAGGTGAATAAGAGCAAAGAAAATACGATTGTTCTTGCTTCTTCTCGATGAGAAACTTTATTCGCATAAGTTTGTTGTTGTTTAACAACAAAATTATGATACAGCAAAATAGAGTAGAAAAGAGAAGAAAGCGACTGATTAAATATTTGTGTATCGGAGTGTGTGTGCCGAAGTTGAGACAATACAATACTGATGATTAATATGTAATTTTCAAAAATATTCGTCAACTGTTTTGGTGTTTAAAGTTTTATTTATTTTTTATATATTATCATTCACATAATAGCGACAACCGCAACACCAATACATAGGTGTGAGAAATATTTTTATTTTATGTAAAATAACAAATTATTTACCTTTAATTCTTATTGTACGTATCCAAAAAATAAACGCCAAGTATAAAAGAACAAAGAAAAAACTTAAAACACAGTTCAAAACGTAAAGTGAACACTTGAATTGAATAATGTTCCCACGTGCAAAAGCAGAAAAAAAAAAGCCAAAAAACGAATCATTAACAAAACAAAATAAGCGCGCAACACGTCGATCTGCGTACAACGAACAGCAACCGCAGCTGTCTGAATACTAAAAGCGGCCAACTGACAAATTCTATTTATTTAAGTTGAATCGAACTCTGATGAGTCGCAGATGTCCCAGGGAGACGAGATCGTGCCGCAGGTCGTCGTCGTGGGCCTTTTGTCCACGGCAGATGCTCTCTTCTGCAGAGTTGGCTAAGCAATCATATAAAAAGTGACAAGTTAATTTTTTGTTTTGATTTTCTTGCGTTGTTTTAGTTGTTGTTATTATTTTATGTTTTTGTTTCTCATCTTTTTCGGTTTTATGTAGTACAGCCGGTTCTGCTATGTGCTCTCCAAAAACAAAACATTTCTAAAGCTGCAAACCACAAAATCTTGTACATACATATGCACATGTATAACGTATGTATTATATGTACGTACGGTCGTCGGTACGTAGGCATTTAATATGTGTGAATTCAAGTTACTTAGCACGCGTTTACAAATGTTTTGGCATTACGCTAACAAACTAACTTAACAATGTGCTAACTACATTCCGTGCATGCTTCGGACTCAGCTTTGAATTCAAAATAGCAAACAATTTTAAAAAAGTTCCCATAAAGCTGCTCTTTGCGCATGCTGTGTGTAATATTTTCGACTATACTGTGTGGGCTGAAGCAACAGCGAAGCTAAACGCTTTCGTTTTTTGTTTTCCTTTTTTCGCTTTGCTTTAGGTTCACAATTCTCTCAGCATTAATTAGTTGAAAGCTCTTGATACATAGTTTATTTTTATTTTTTGTCTTTGCTTCGATCGCTTCTCTGTTTTTGACGCCACTGTACGCTACTGTATGTGAGTTAACATGAGTTTCAAAAATACAGTCGAATCCCGATAAGTCGAAATTGCACGGGAACTGCTTTTTTTCGAATTAGAGGGGTTTTTGAGTAATCTAGATTTCGATTTAACGAGGTTTTAAAGAGAAAAATGGGAATCAAAGGAGCTTTTACATTTGGCTGCCAACATTGCTTTGTCGACATTGTATCAGCCACAAGAGTAGAGGCTTTGCGATGTCCGGATATTCACATTGTTTCTGACGCCTTACTTTTATGGGATGCTCCCATAGTAAATTCCTTTTTTGAAGTGAGTGTTGACGGTGCGATTTCGATTTGTTTCGCCACCAAAATTATTTTGCTCCATTATCAATTGCTGCAATTATGTTTTTGTTTTGAGAAATTGATAAGATTTTATGCGGACGTTTGTTTGACATTTTCACGTTTGAATAAAATAAACAATATAAAAGAAAACATTTATTGTACTCTTTGCATTAATTTAGTTGCTTGCTTTGCCACATTTGCTTTTCCAACAACAATTGCATTCAAATTCTTCGAACTTGTTTTTGTGAAATGTAGCCGAGGACAGAACAATGTTTTTGAGAGGCCAATTTCTGTGCAAAAGTTAACGTTTAGTGTCTGAAAATGATTTTCATTTATTTAACGTTCTACATTTCGAATTATAAGAGGTTTCCAAAAAGAATTGCGATTTATGAGGTTTTATGTTCATTAGAAAAAAAATACGAATTAACGAGGGGACCAAAATGTATGAAAGTTTTACGAATAAACAAAGTTTTTTCAAGGGATCAGAAGTTTGTACGAATTATTTGAGTTTTCGGTTTATCGGGGTACGGTTTATCGCGATTCGACTGTATAT
>JBAMBQ010003565.1:0-39950 GCA_037044495.1 Stegana nigrithorax
TGAGTCAACATTGTTATTTGTTAATTAATAATAAATAACAACAGAATTACTTTCTTTTAAATTTTTATAAATTTCACATCTAATGTAGGTATATTTATTGACGTGATAGTGATTTTCACACGTGCGTAATATTCGAATAAGTGATTTTTGTAGATTTCAAATCAAATGCTTATCTTCTTGAAGTAAACAATACAAACACACATACCACATACATATGTATATGTGTCAAAGCCATCGATATCAAAACAATATGAATTATCGCCACTATAGTAAATGATTATTCAGATATTAGTTCTAGTAAGCACTAATTTTTGGAAGTTTATTTTTTTTTTCATTCAGAAAACTGTTGTTGTCCTCTGGCAATGTAATTATCACAACCTTGTATGATAACTGTGCTTTTTTCGGTTTGTGTAGCGTATTAAAGCGTCGTAGCAGACAAACACAGCGTTGAACTTTTTCACTTGAACACCGTGAAAATTAGTTTGTTTATGTTTAAATCTCTGAAGAAAACCTTAACACTCGTACATCAAATGCAAATCCTTAATAGTAAACAATATTTGCTCTGAGATGAGGCGAGAATAGATGCTCATCAAATATTTACATAAGCCAACCATAAAATACATTTGAACAATCCTGTCCCAGCTCGATGTAACAAATCTGCAAAAATAAATTTGTTACATATATCGAAATTTTCAAATTTAAGTTTATCGAGTGTGGGGTTTTTTTTTTTGTGCTCTTTCAAGTCAAGTTGTTAAAGATAGTGCACATTTATCATGACAGCCAACACTAACATTTGCTAGTTAAAAATAAGCAACATTTAATTTACATATTTAAGTTGAATTTAATAGCAAGACAAACTGCTGATGCCCCAAGCAAAGCAAAGAAAAGAGGAGTCCCCAGTGAAAAAAATTCTGTAGAATTCCCCCAATTAAAGCCAAACAAAAAGTATAATATGTCAAGTCGATCACTTTCACTATCCTAAAAAAACAGAAAAAAAACAATAAGCAAAATTGATATAAAGTTCATAGTATCGTGTTTCTTAATGTAGAAAAAGTGAATGCACGTTATATTTGCATGTACAAGATGACAGGTGCCACAGAATTTCTATTTGTTAGCTTGTATTAGTGAAACAAGATTTTTTAGAAATTATTTTTTTTTATTTAAGTATTCAAGTTTTTGTTACAATGTATACTCATAGATATTTTATTTAAAAATTAACTAAACCCTAGATTTCAATCAAATAAACACGATTCAAAAGTACTTACAATTAAAGCAATTAGAAAAATAAAAAAAATAAAAAAATCAAAAGTTACTTTGTAGTTAAGGTACATATAAATAATGAAGCGAAGTTTAATGCGACTGTCTGATACTGATTGTCATTATATGGCAACCGTTTTCGCGTTTTTGTTTTCGTTTCGTTCACGTTTTTTCGTTTTCTTCGTCTATTTTTGCAGCCATATCAACGGTCCGGTGACTAAATTTCCCACTCACACACACACCTATGTAACCAATAGACAATATAAGACAAAGACAGGATAAAAGATAGACGAAATATTCTTTGACATCCGACACATGTACAAACACTAGAGCAGTAAAGATGTAAACTAAATAGGCACAGCAATCCTCTCAAAAAAAAAATTATTACTAAAAAAAATCAGTCTTATTAACATATGCTACATATTTAATTAGTTTTTGTTTATTTTTTTTTTTAATAATTTAGTAAACAAAATTGTGTGATATTTTTGTTTGATAATTATTTTAAATATAATTATATTGTTTAAATAAATTATGTTCATTGTTACAAGTTTTTAAAACATTAATTATACATTAAACTCAAATCGTTTAGTTAAACACATTTTTTTTGTTAACTTGATTTAGTTTGCATTTATTTGCACCCAGTTATTATTTAAATAAAAAAAAAAAAATACTCATTAAATAAAAGAGCAATAGAATTGAAGACCCTTTGAAATAATATACGGAATTGTTTTTATTTTGTTCACAATCTTTGATATTTTGCAAGAAAAAAATTTATGTAAAAAATTAAATTAAATAATTTACATACAACATGGCTCTTCCAACACATAAAACTGAAAACAACACTAACATCAACATTAGCAAAGAAAATAAACTAACAGATACCGAAAGTGCATCGAATGATGTTACATTACGGAACAAACCAAATTCATTAAACATTCAAAGACTTTCATCCTTTACGGATACATCGACATATTCCTCGCCGTATACAAGTACAAATGGCGTACCATACGGACTGTACCGTAATACATTACCGCCAACAAGTGCAACATTCCAACAACAACCACCCAAATACCAACAACAACAGTCCACAATGACAACAACAACACCATTAGATGCGTCGGATGATAAATATAAAATATTTACAATATACGGAAATGGTGAGTCTTCTTTCCCCTTTTCGCTTATTCTGTCATGCGTATTTTGATTTCTTTAAGCGTTTTCTTAAGACTCATTTCTTGGCGCTGTGCTTACTTTGTACAAAATACTGCAAGAAATCAATAAAGATTCAAATTACAGACATTATCTCCAAATACATTGCCCCAAATTTAAAAATAAGCGAAATATATTTCGATGAATTTTTGGTCAATTACAAAATTTTTTTTTTATTTTAGTCCTTTTTCTTATTATGTGATATATCATATATCATCAATATATCATGTATTGAACAAAACAATACAAAAAGAAAAAAAAATCATTTCTCATTACTTATTACTCATTTATTTAGCTTCCTAGCTGATTTCATTTAAGATTCACATAAGTAAACTTACGTATTGGTGATTTTTAGGATTTTGAATGTATTTTCCTAGTTATAGCAAAATTTTTGTGCAATAATTCTCAATTGATCTCAAGAAATTTAAAAAGCAATGCGGTTATTCTAATCGGTGAAAACCTAGATCAAGAGGCAAATTATTAAATCTATATTAAAAATGTTCACCTCTCTTGGTATCAGTCACCAAGAAACTGACTCCTAACCAAGCATTTAGACAACGGGAAGTCATTATCTCATATGTACCATATGCCTAACTGAACTAATTATTTCACGCATATCTACATACCTACATATGTACATATGTAACTCGTATGGCAAGCAGTGTTTTGGCTAGTAGGTATACTCAAATATTGCTGCTTAATGCGTCTTATGATTTTCTTTTGAATTATCCAATTTGATTATATAATATCTTGTATTTGTATATATGTATGTATTATGTCCTTTTTGATTTCTTTGTTGTTTTAAAACGATTTCTTCCTGTATCTTTCTATGTTTCTTATGGTTTTTTGCGATTGTAACAGACGTCGACAATGAAAAAGTGTCTGGTCTACCGCAATCAACAACTGGATCACTAAGCTCAATCATCACGACGTCTATAGCATCTTTAGATCCGGATCCTGGTGTGCAGAGCGGTGGTGGTGGTGGTGGTGGGGGTGGTCATGGCGGCGGTCGGGGTGGAGGCAGCGACAGTCTAGGCGGTCCTGATTCGTCAAGCATTGCAGGCATCAATGGTAGCGCTGAGGAAAAGTTAGCTTTGAACCGACCTGGCATCAAGCAGGAGAAATGGTCTACGATACTCATACAGGTGTCGATTCCATTCTTCCTAGCAGGTATTGGCACAATTGGTGCAGGCATTATACTAGGACGTGTCGAGGTAAGTTTACTACTAAAACAATAATACAAGTTAAACAAATTAAGAACATTTTAAAACTTTGTGATGATCGACTATCCTTACTTCAACTTGCATGCATTATTATAAAAATCCTGTTGGCTATAAAGGCGCTTTTTTGTTTATAGACGTAAACAATAATTAATAAAAATAAAAAAAAAAACTAAACAGTAATTTGAGCGACTAGCCGTTTATGGAAGTTTGGGCTTTACGCCAATTTGGTTCTCTTAGCAGAGCCATAATGCCAACGACAGCAGGCTACTTGAATCTGTTGATCCATTCGCAGCAGATTCCAACTATAGAGTAACTCTTACAGAACGGTTCATTCAAGCTGCCTAAGCATCTTATTGGCATTTGATAACTGTAATCAATTCTAATAATAAAATATGCTTTCTAGTCCTAACCATTATCCTTAATTGGTTACTTATTGACCGTTAATAATGAATTGTGCCGTAGCTTTTAATGCATGATAACCTTGCCATAAGCTCTAAAAAGTTGAAAATTTACAAAAGTTAAAAAAATCAAAACTTTTTTAGTTCCTGCTTCAATTAAACTAAAACATGTGACAACTGGAGATTGATAATAGAATTACCTTTCAGAAATGGTATGTTTTCAAGAGTATCAGCGAACTGTTCATATTGGTGCCAGCGCTGTTGGGTCTCAAAGGCAATCTGGATATGTGCCTGGCTTCGCGCCTTTCTACACAGGTCAATTTAGGGAACATGACATCGCGGAAGGAGATCATTCGAATGATTGTTGGCAACATTGCCCTCGTGCAAGTGCAAGCGACGGTAGCGTCATTTTTGGTGGCAATGTTTGCAGTCTCGGTGGGCGCGGCTATGAATGGGCGTTTCATGTTTGAGCATGTGATGCTTTTGACAGCATCAGCAATGTTTACGGCGACTTCATCGTGCTTTGTTTTAGGTCAGTACATTTGCATGTAACAAAAAAAAAAAACGAATTCACATCTAGCTTAAATCTTTATAACCCCCAGATTTTGTATTAGTGGCTGTGATTCTTTTCTCGCAAAAATATCGGCTTAACCCGGATAATTTAGCAACACCATTGGCTGCATCTATTGGTGATGTTGTCTCTATTAGCTTACTATCGTTTATTGCTTCTTTACTCTTCGATCATATAAGTAAGTCATTTTGTGAACTACGAGTATAAAATTTCAATAAGCTTAAATGCCTTTTTATTGTTTTGACAGAAACGCATTTGTGGATTACATTTATTGTGGTCGCTTGTTATCTGTTTCTTTTACCGATGTGGGTTGTTATTGTCCTTAAAAACAAATATACACGTCCCGTCTTGAAAAGCGGTTGGGTGCCGGTACTCTCAGCTTTGTGTATCAGCGGGTAAGTAAAAAACACAGCAAACTTAAAATATTTAAGGCCAACACAAATACAGTCTTCTAACACACAAGCAAAAATACTTCTAAGACCAATCTACCATCACCATTAAACAAAATATATTTGAGCAAATATATATTTGATCTTCGTCAATAAAATACTGATATTTTTTTTTTTCGTATTCTTCTAGTCTGGGTGGCCTAGTCCTAGATGCTGCAGTTGAAGTCTTCAACGGCTTTGTTGTATTCCAACCAATAATAAATGGAATTGGTGGCAATTTGGTATCAGTTCAGGCCAGTAAGATATCAACTATGTTGCATCAGAGCTCAATTATTGGCATTATACCACCGCACACAAAGATCTTTGAGTGGCCCTGGCGTGCGCTATTTAAAGGCGGTAAGTATCAGCAAATTGGATTGTATTTATGTTATCATGATGTCACCGACAATGGGTTGGCTCTTCTTATTTCATTTACCACAGTGCCATATGCGAAGACTGCGCGGATTCTTATCGCAATGTCAATCCCTGGTAACATTTTGTTCATATTTGTGGCAGATTATATACATATGTCGACATCGACAGTTTCAGTGTCATTTGTATTTGCATATCTGATTGCAAGTTTAGTGCAGGTAAGCTAAACTAAACTTTATAAGAGTAAAAATTCTAATGTTTAATAACTTATTTTTACTATCATCCAGGTCATGCTCTTGCTTTACATTGCGCATATTATTGTACACGCCATGTGGAAGTGGAAGATAGATCCTGATAACTCTTCGATTCCTTATTTAACTGCGTTGGGCGATCTTATCGGTTCCAGTTTATTAGCGTTAGCTTTTCTCTTCCTGCTGTCGATCGATCAGGAGTATGGCGTCAATTTGCATCAGCTGAATGCGTCCAATTAATTATAGCAATGATGTAAAGTTTATGAATAAAATTATATGCATACAAGCTACAGTTAACCGATAATCATATGCAGTGCAAGCTCAGTATTATGAACGCTCAATATAACGAGCATTCACTTTTATACATTGAGAGGTTCAATATTTTGATCTTCAAATTTTGTGCTCAATATGTTTTTTTTTTTTTTTTGTTGCTTTGCCATGGCATTTAGTTATGTTATCAAATTATTCTAAAAAAAAAAGCAAATACTTGTAAATTTTAAATATTAAATGTTTAAGTTTGTTAGAAAGAATTGGGATGTGCTGCAATCATATACTAACTTTCGTAACATAATTTTGAAGACAGAAAATAAACTGTTCCATATTCTATATCAAATATATTGACTTTGCACTGTATTCGATTATATCTTACAAAAATAAAAACAATAGAAAAGTAGTGAAACCCACACAGCGCTTATACCCGAGCATACACACATACAGCGACAGACAAACACATTTACAAAAGTAAACAGCTCATACTATTCAAAAAGCCGTTAACCATAAAACTCCTTAATAAATGAAAAGTATTATTTAGTACCTTAAAAATATTTTTTTCTTACTGCACCGTGGCATAACTAATTACAGGGAAACAGAGGCAAACTACATGGCAACTAGAGGACGTCGTTTTGATATTAAGGATACAAAAGAGATGAAAATACATTAGCTAACATTACAGTACCACATTTAGTGATTATGTTGTGGTAGATAAGATTACCACAGCGATATCAGCAATATGTTTCGGAAATAGTGAACCAAGATTTTAGCCCAAACGAAAGTGTCTTCGACTGTTTGATGGAAAAATATCATATTTATGAATATTTAAGTCAACGAGGATAATATAAAGAATTTCTTGCTAGTTTTTAATTTAAAGCTTTTCTAAAATTAGAGACTGTTTTTGTTTTAAATAATTTGAAAAAATCACACAGCCACATATAAAGTATAACTCATGAAAAATGTCGATTTTGCACTGTCCGGCAGCAATATGCACAAAATTTCATGTCATACTTTTAGGCGGTTATTCGTGACGACAATTGCATGCATGTTGAATTTGAAAGTCTAAGTCTATGAGCGGAAATTAAAAATAAATCTTTGAACGATTGCATGTATATATATATATACATACATGTATATATATTTATATATATGTACATATATAACGATAACAACAAAAATTACTTGTTGCAGGGCAGCAATAGCACAATAAACGGTTATTAAAACAATCCGTAATGGTGCTGTCTACGTAGTGATTTCAATAAAAAGTATCCTAAGTTAGAAGCAACCCTACTCATCCAAAAAATTTCATTGCAATCGGTCGGACGGCTTCAATTTTATAGATTAAGATTTATCTCCCTAGCTTGAGCTCAAGAAAACCAACTAATATACCAATATTACAATTAAAAATATTAATAATATAAAACTTCAGTTATTTGTATTTTTCACCGCCAATTTTGTTGAAGTTTAAATGTACTTTCTTTTTCTTGTAGCATCTTGCAAATTTGATTAAGACCTCAGGCCACAAGCCTATTTAGATTTAGTATTTTTATGTGTGGCTGTCAAAAATGACAAAGAGCGACCAGCCATAACTTGCGAATTTTCACTTTCATTTGGCTCTTTTTAGCCACTTTTTCGGCTCAATTTAGCCACTTTTGCTCGCTGAGTGTTGGCAAAACTGTCTGAGGCGCACACGAAATCAAGAAGTTAATTTGTGGTCATGGTATAAGAAAAGAAATTAGGGTCAATATTTCACAGTTATGTGTCGTTCTCATTAGAGAGAGATTTTATTGCCGGATGACGTAATTAACAAATTGCTCTTAGGTATGATTTCTAAATTTATACACTGCAAAACACCAATATACGTTAAAAAATTAATGTAGCAAATATAATTTCTGCGTTAAGTTGGTTATTATTAATTCAAAACAACTCAAAAAGGTTCTTAAAAGTTGCATACACTGATTTACTGTTTACGTCATCAAGCGAAAGTGGTCCGATTTCGAGAGAAAAAAAGGCTCAAATGGCGCCACCTTCAATTTATTACTCCATGATTTGTGGTTGTTTCGAATCTTTTTTTTTTTTTTTGATTCGGTGTCCAAAAATTTCAAAATGCAAGAAAACACTCAGTCTTGCAACACTGATTTTAAATACTTTATGCAAGATAGAGCAAGTTAGCAACACTAATTGCTAGCAACTCTGTCCAAAATTTGCTTTTTGGTAATTGCCGAAATTACCGACTTCGTTTCCGCTTTGGCTGCAGGTTTTTTTTCATTAGTTCATTAATTTTTTTAATTGTCGTTAAGTTTGACTACAACGAGAAAAAAATTCGTCGTTTTGGTCATCAATTACACAATTATTAACAGCGGCGATCGAAAAAGGAATTTCAACAAGACAGTCGCGTTTAGCGTACGTATGGTTTAGTGAAATTACGATTGCCATCTCGGCGAAGATAAATCTAGTTCGAAGCAATTACTTTTGTTGGTGTCCATTTTGAGTTTCAAGGCCATAGTTTAGTGACGATATTTAAAGTTAATCCAGAAAATATTAATATACTTAAGAATTAATGACAATGGGTGAACTTCGTCAAGCAGCCAGCGAATTAATTTACAGCTCGGCAACACCCGATATAGTGTTGACAATAGAGGTGTAGTCGCCATCTGTCTGCTGTTTGGTGCAGACGTGTTTGAGTTGCCGAATTAAGTTAGAGATCGCCATTATTTCCGTAATTAAACTTTTATTGGATACGTTGCTAAAATCTAAAACACAATTATTGGAAAAACTATTCCATCGAGCAAAATTTATTATTGGTGGAAAAAAAAAACGAAATTAAGACAAACGAACTCGCGCTGCTTTCCTGTATACCTGTCATTTAATTGATTTTTTTTTATAGTTTTATTAGTGGATATTACAAAAGTAGAAATAAAGTGAAAACGAGTACGGCGCATGTAAAAGCAGAATTGATTTGTTAAATCCTATTTCTCATAACGAAAATTCTATGTAATCTTTTTTTAAGAAGGTGCATGTGTATTCCGCAAAGAAAAAAAAAATATATAATGTCTACCACGCACACATGCAACCCTGATTGATGCATTCTATTCCATAAGTAGGGAAAAGACGTGTTTGCTGGTGAAAAATAGATGTTAAAACACAAAAAAATTAAAGTAGAACATTTGCAATCTTAATCAACATTTAATACCGGGAACCTATCACATAGGCTGTGTTTTTTCGGCGTTCCAATAATTGTTAATAGTGAACGACAACCCTTAATTTAAGAATACTAGTTCAAGTCGCGCGCAGGGGAAATAAGCACAGATAAATTTTCCATTTTTTCAAAATAAAAAGAAAAACTATTCATAAATTATTTGAAAAAAAAAAAAAAAAAACAAAAAATATTCTTTCGGTTAAATAGTTTATAATCCGATAACGAGTGGGTAAATTTTTTTTCTTTAAGAGAAAGTAAAAACTTGAGTATAACACTCAAGGAATTGATTGAAGCAAAAGTCAAATATATAAAACAATGAAATAAGAGCAGGCTAAACTCCTTTGGATATAGTCTTTGTAATGTTCCTTGCCGAAAAAAAATCTAAACCACGATTTTCAAAATAAATTATTTTTGCTTTCAGTTAACTTAATTTACTTAATAAAAAAACCAACCACGGAAATTGCAATTACAATTAAAGGAAATAAATTGAAACGTGATTTTTAAATTAAAGCATTTCGTGTAATATCACCGACAATATCTAACAGATTTGCATTTCTCCTTCAAAGACGCTACGAAAAGAGGTAAGTGTATGCAAAATTCAGAGCCGATGTATGTGCGCCATATTATGATTGTTGTTGTTGTGGTTTTGGGAGGGTACAGCAAAAGTAATAAGTGTTTTTATTTTAGTTGCTTGCTAATGGCAATTGCTATCAAGTTCTTCGATTCCCTACCAGGTGAAGTCATGTGTATCGATTTTTAAAATTCAGTGGAAAAAATTGATTATTTTGAAAATCTAGCAGGCATTGAAATGGAGTTCAAGTTATGAGAAAAAAAACTTGATAGTTCATCATCAGTTTAGTTCAGTTTCGTTTGTGTAAAGGTACAGACAATTCTCATTTCGGATTGAATTTTGTTTTCGAAAAGTTTTCGTTTATTTGCGTTAGTCAATCAGTTCGGAAAAGATAAACGTGTTAAATTTTACTCTGTTGAAATTGTCTTAGGCGGGCAAATAATATATTAGTGTGTAAGTATTTAGAATGCATAGACTTTTTTTTTTATTGTTTTAATTTTTTCTTTTGTTTTTCACTTGCGCATTCAGTTTTTGTTCCGCCCATTCGTTAATAAACGTGTACACACATATTTACATAATTATCTGTCATATTAGATTAGTTAATTTATATCAATTTTTATTTTTTGTTACTTCATAATATTCTACAGGTGTACGGCAAGAATTACAATATTGATCAGCATAAGATAGAGGTCAGCATGTATGCAGGCACATATCCAGCAAATGCTGGCGTACAGCAAAGTCCCGGCTTCTACGGTGGAAATGGTGGCAACGGTCCGCGCCATGAGCGCCCGAACTATCAACAACGGAACAACACAAGTGGTGTTTTCGCAGTGAACAGCAATGGATCGGCTGGAGTTCATTATAATCCAGGCTACGGTACCATGTACGGTATTCAGAGTTCATTCCGCAACAACGGCATGCACGCTGTGCAGAATGGTGGGGCTGGCACCGCTGGTTTCACTAATGCTGTCAACGCAGGAGGCTTCCAGCCCCGTGTCAAAAATCCCAATTTTGTACCACGCTTTTCCAAAGGTAATGCCAATAATGGCGGTAACGTGGGCATGTATCCATCGAGCATGGGCTATCAGGTCAGTAACCTGGCAATGGGCTTGTTGTCGAAAGAGGAGCGTGCCGAGTTGCAGCGCGAGAAGGCAAAGAACCCAGGACGTAATCTGGTAAAGCCTAAATGGGACACTTTGGAACCTTTTGAAAAGAATTTCTATGTTATACATCCAAACACGATGAGTATGACCGAACAAGATGTCGCCGATTTGCGTAGAGATCTTGAGATAACTGTGTCGGGCGACAATATTCCACGTCCGGTTGGAACTTTCGAGGAATCTTCATTGCCTCCACATATTATCGATGAAATGAAACGCCAAGGGTTTTCAAAGCCAACCGCCATACAATCTCAAGGCTGGCCGATTGCGCTCACTGGTAGAGATCTTGTAGGCATTGCACAGACTGGTTCTGGTAAAACACTGGCCTACATGTTGCCGGCTATTGTGCATATTGGCAACCAGCCACCTTTAAGTCGCGGCGAGGGACCCGTCGCCCTGGTGTTGGCTCCGACTCGCGAATTGGCTCAACAAATTCAGTCAGTTGTTCGTGATTACGGTCATTTGTGTAAACCAGAAATCCGCCACACTTGCATATTTGGTGGCTCTTCTAAGGTACCGCAAGCTCGCGATTTGGAACGTGGCGTCGAAGTAATAATTGCCACACCAGGTCGCCTTATCGACTTTTTGGAGAATCGCAACACTAATTTGTTGCGCTGCACCTATCTGGTACTAGATGAGGCTGATCGCATGTTAGATATGGGGTATGCATCTTAATTAGGTCAACAATTTTATTTTTTATTTAAAAATGTTTGCTATTTCTTTTTTATTTTTAGATTTGAACCACAGATTCGCAAAATTATTGAGCAAATTCGTCCTGATCGTCAAGTTGTCATGTGGTCTGCAACATGGCCCAAAGAAGTGCAGGCGCTTGCTGGTGATTTTCTAAATGATTATATTCAGATTAACATTGGTTCAATGAACCTCTCCGCCAATCACAACATTAGACAGATTGTTGAGATCTGTAGTGAACAGGAAAAACCACAACGCTTGGTCCGTCTTTTGAGGGAGATTGCGCCAACCACCAACAATGCTGCTAATAATAATAACAAGATTATTATATTTGTCGAAACTAAAATCAAGGTAATGTATAAATTCAAATAATCGATTTTAATTAATATTTTCGGTGTTTCGGTTTAGGTAGAGGAAATACTCCAGATAATACGCAATGAAGGCTACACCGCCACCTCAATACATGGTGACAAGTCGCAACCCGAACGTGACTCAGTGTTAAAAGATTTTCGTAACGGCAAGTCAAATATATTGATTGCTACCGATGTGGCATCGCGTGGCTTGGATGTCGAAGATCTACAGTATGTTATAAACTACGATTATCCCAACTCATCTGAGAACTACGTACATCGTATCGGCCGCACTGGCCGGTGCCAGCAGCTTGGTACTGCTTATACATTATTCACCCCCGACAATGCCAAACAGGCACGCGAGCTTATTGCCGTTTTGGAAGAGGCTGGCCAGACACCATCGCAGCAATTGTTAGATTTGGCACGTTCAATTGGCAACGGTAGCAACTCACGTGGCAATAACAAACGTTGGCAACAGCAACAGAATAGCAACGATCGTGGCGGCAACAGTTCACAATACCAACGCAGCAACCCATTAAATTACCAGGCAGGCAATGGTGGCTACAATAGCAACAGAGCGGGTGCGACGCACTACCAACAATATGCCGCTGGTGGTAATGTTTATCAGACTGCACAGCAGCAGAACCCTGGTGGCGGCAATTGGAACAATCGCGCCAATGCTGGTGTAACCACAATAGCCAATGGTGGTAACGATGCCAATGGTCTTGCTAACAGTAATGGACGCAGCGGTGGCTATCGTCCTCGTGCACCGTTCAACAACAACGGGGTACCACGAGCGGTAATGGGCTATCATGGTGCACCACCACCGCCACATATGCAGCCAAACAATGGAGGAACCTTCATGCCACAACAGCAACAACAGCAGCCGACTTACCGCCCACGTGGTCAGTTTATACCACAAAATGCTGCTGGCGGCAACATGCCTCGTTTTCCACAGTATCAAAAGCGCGAATACCAGCCACATCACTATCAACAGCAGCAACAACCACAACAAGTGCCGGCTCAACAGCAGCCAAACAAGCCAAAGCATGCCGGCGATATGCAGCAACAACAACAGCAAGTAATCGATGCATCGGAGCAAACCAATCATGTGGCTGCTATTGCAGCAGCGGTCGCAGTGGCCACTGCCAGCGAGTACTCACCCAATTTAACCCCACTGGCTGGGCCACATTATACTCCGGCCAATTCGCCACCAATTGTGGCAGCACCTGGTGCCGCTACACATGGGCCGACCACTTACATGTATGATGCTGGTGGCATTTTAACTGCTGCAAATCCAACGGGAAATCCCTATGGTAATCAGTATGGAATGCCAACGGCCTTTTATGCGCAACATCAATTTCAACCAGCTGGCGCTGCTCCAACCGTCGTTGGCACGGTAGATGCGGTTCAACACTAAAAAAAAAACGTGAGTTATCAAATTCAACATTCAAGTAAATAACCGATCAATCGAATTCATTTGTGAACCGAAACTATAAATATTCATATTCAAATCTAACCACAACTATTAAGAACGTATATGAAGGTGAGAGCATTACAAGAAATCAAGAAAGCCAAACAAAAAAAAAACTATGTCAAGAAAAAATAAATAAAGAAAAAAAAAAACAAATTATCATAAGCGACAGGAAAAGAATCGAATGAGAGATACGAAACAACAACAAATGTAACGAAAGGATTTATTTCTTTAATTACAAAAAAAAAAAAAAAAAACAATTCCAATGGCATCCTGAAGCAACAGATGCATCTACTTACGGACCGATCACACTACCCATTTACCCAGCTCAGAGGAGCAGTACGATAAGACAAATATCCTGAACAACATGACAACTGTATTCAAGATTCTTAGAATTACATTCGCGACCAATGTAAATTTGGCTACAGAATGACACAAGCAACTCATTTCAACTCAGAAAACAACCACGATTAAAAAATAATTTCGTCTGAATTTAGTGAAAAGAATAAAACAACAAAACCCTAAAAACAAAAAAAAAACAAAAAAAAAACAAAAAAAAAACAAAAACAATAAAAAAAAATTATAAACAAGATTTCGATTTAAAAAAAAAAACATACACACACACACATAAAAAATAAAAAATATCTTTTGGAACTTTTTCCAAATTAAATCAAGTTCTCATATAAAAACAAAAACATTTTAAAACGCATTCGATTTCGTTGATTGACTCAATTCTTAATAGACGACTACAACAACACACCCTCCGCATAGCAACACAACATCTACATACACAAGCACACAATTACATCGGTGTATACGCGCAATTACACAGCAATGATAATAATTATAATGATGATGATTATAAATTTACATTATTAACAAAAACAAAAATTGCTACGATTATTATTGTAATGAACAGATGTTAGAATAAAAAGCAAACAAAAACAAATTATAACAAAAAATATTCGGTAATTCGATGAATTATATAAGAGAACAAAAAATTTATGTAAAAGCTGAATTTGTTAAATTTTTTTTTTATGATATGTATTGTATATTATTGATGCTTCTCTCTCTCTCTCTGTCTCGCTTTTTCTCTTTGAAACAAAATTTCTTTTTACATTCTTCCTACGCCTCGGATTGAAAATACAATTTAATAATTAAATATATGCTAAGTTGAATAAAAAAAATTAACAATAACAAAGAAAAAAAACTATTACCAACAAAAAAAGAAGTAGCAATATCCAAGAAGACTATGATTTGCATAAACAGTAACAGTCACACAAACGTCGATTTGTGGAATACCTTTTGAAAGGTTTAAAAAAAAAATTCATTAACTAAAATTCCATTCAAAGAAAAATTTTGATGCGCAACAAATGTTATGAAATGAAACATTTAAAATATTTAAACACTTTTCTAAAATCTACACTCTTCTCTGATGATGTTAATAGCGAACCAAATAAATTGTGTGTTATATTCAGTTTTAATTTATGAATTCAAAAAACGATAAAAAAAGAAAAGCCGCCACATTCATCCATAAAAGAAAAACAAAATCAAAGAAATACGTCTAAGTTTTCATTGTAATTTATGCTTTTTGAATTAGACACTTTTTTTTTTTGTCGATATATGATTTGTGTTTATATATATGTATATAATTATTTGTATATATACATATATAAAGTATTGTTCTGTGTATACTATTCCACCTTTATAACAAAGATATCAAACAAAATTGTACGTTCAAACTTGCCCGATATAGATATTGTGCAGCATTGGGGTAACAACATAGAAATGTGAAAAAAGTGTAGAAAATATGGGATAAAGAGTTTGGATTTTTTATAACAAATACGCCAAGGCTTTGCTAGACTTGCCAGTTAACGGAAAATAGCAAATATTACTTTTAATTGAATTTTTACAATTACATTTGTTTGTAGTTTAAAGTTGTCACATAACATAGTGTTTTTTTTTTCATTATCGCTAGTAATTAATTGTGAAGAGAAATGGTTTACAAGTGCCAGTTAAAGGGGGAAGGGGAAACAGATGCGTTAAACAAGAAAGCAAAGAAAACAATTTTTATATATATAAACATTCGCTTACAGCCTTAGCAAGTTAAACTCATCGAAATCGATTTCTGTAGTCTTTATTTAATATTATTATTATTTTTATTTTGTTGTTTTGTTTTGTGGAAACTGAACTCGACGAATCTCAATCAATGCCTTAAAAAAAATTGTTGTCTGTCTCTATGCCTTGTTATATTTTGGGTAAAGAACGACCAATCA
Source organism: Stegana nigrithorax (assembly GCA_037044495.1). Classification (NCBI taxonomy): domain Eukaryota; kingdom Metazoa; phylum Arthropoda; class Insecta; order Diptera; family Drosophilidae; genus Stegana; species Stegana nigrithorax. Next base: position 15,700 of record JBAMBQ010003565.1, read on the forward strand.
GGCAAGCAAAAACCTGACTGCATGTGTTGTGTATTTACTTTAAAACTTTATAGACATACATTTCCGTATATGTATTTTTTTGGCCTTTGAGCTAGCGCCGATATTTAGGTTACTATATGCAGCACATGTGTATATAGCACAAAAAAAAGAACATAAGTAACAAAGTAAAACTACTTAAGCCAAAAAGTTGAAGTTCGCATTAAATAGAATTTGAAAGAAACAAATCCAAAAAGAATGCAACTTACTTTACAATTAAATTGAGTACAAAATTGAAAAAAAAATTAAAGCAGAGTATTTTTAATTGAAATATAAAAAATGACAACAAAAGCAAAAATATTAACACAACAAAAAGCAAAAAATACAAACTAAACATGGATCTCTTAAACATTTATTATATATACAAACAACAACAAAAAATTGTTCAATTTTACTTTATCTTGAATTTTGTTTCTTTAATTTTTTTTTTTTGTTTTGTTTTTTTTTTTTTTTTTATTATTATTTTGGAATTATTTTTATTTTTTGTTATTAATTGTACCTATATTTTTTTTATACATTTATACACAATGTTACTAAATAAAGTAAAAGAAAATGTCTCGAAATGCCTTTTTAAAAATGGCTTTCAAGCATTTTTTGCAACCAATATGTGATGATGTGATAGACTTATAAAAAAATATATATATTATACATTTCATTGTACTACTATGGATGATATGAGGCACACATTCTTTTTTTAAGAAATAAAACTTATAAGTTATAATTCACTTAGAAAAACGAACTAAATATATAGAAAAGAAAAGACATTTTTTAAACACAAAATCTAACCTTAAATAAAAAACAAAAAAAGACAAAGAAATTATATGAAACCAAATTTCACATATATTTATGCCGGGTCTCATATATATATATATATATACATACTTGTATATGTGTGTATTTATATATATAGATATATATATAATATTTTGTACAATTTCACACAACAAAAAAAGGATATATATGTATGTAAAAGTATTTTTTATACATTAAACCTAAAAAGTAAGCTAAATCTATCGTAAGCAGTGAAAGAAGAAAAACAAAAATGAAACTGTAATGAAAACAATGCATTTTGTGAATGCTGCGATCGATCGATTAAATTACTTTTCCAAAAGAAATTCGAGAGAAGTATAAATACTTTAATCTATATTTATTAAAGGAATTTTAATAAACTAAGAAATAACAATTTGTTGTAAACCAAAAATCATAAATGATGCAAACAAAATAATGAATGAATTGCAAAATTCTTTTTTGGAATTTGTTTAGGAAGAGAGACCGAATGCCATAAGCAAAATTATGTAAAAATTATTGTTAAAAATCCAGCTAACCGAAAACAGAGAAATACTGTAAGAGAAGCAGAAGTCAATTTTCTTAGCTTAACAAACATGAAAACAAACAAAAAACGCAAAAAAAAGAATCAATTGTGCTATTTCATTATTATTTTAGATAATTTTGTAATAAATTATTTAAAACAAACAAAATAAGCAAATGCAAACAATTCTGTGTGATATATAAATTGTAAAAAAGAAATTCAAAGAAAAATTGAAAATTTTTATATTTAAACAAAAAAATGTAAAAAAAAGAGTAACTTCAAGAAAAATTATCGACAAAAAAAAAATCATAATCAAGCCAAAAAGCCGGAACATTAATTGAAATCGAAAATGATATCACGATGATGAAATATAATAGAAATTTTTGAAGTCACATACGCACACACATATACACATACACACATACACAGACACACCCAAACATATACAACAAGGCGTATATATGAACATGCATATAATATATACAAAATAAGATGTTGTATATAGAAAATGAAATATATATAGTACAAGAATCAAAAGACTTTTTACATGTAATTTTGCAATTTTTGTTTTCTATAATTTAAAATTATTAAATTATTTGTATGTATGTATGTTATTTGTTCAAAACAATTTTTTGTTCTTTTTTAATTCAGCTCAAAATTAATATTTAAAACAAAAAGAGAAAGTTGAAATTTCGAAGACAAAACAAAACGTGGCCAAGTTACTAAAATGACGATAAACGTGAATATATCATTAAATGAAATTAAAGATATGTAATATTTATATTATTACGTATTATAATTATTATTATCATTATTGCAGTTTAATCGATAAACGACAACTGAATCTGCCAGTATCGATTTGAAATTGTAATAAAATGCAGAAACATACATAGACACATATAAACCCCGCATTAACAAAATATAGAAACAGTTCAGCTACGGTTCAGTACGTAGTGTACGGAAAGAGGAATGCGCTGACATAGAAATTATTATATGTACTTTAAACCCGTTGAAAATATACATATTTGCAATGTGTATTTTAAGGCAAGAAATCGAAATATTTCATTAAATAAAAATTATATCTGAAGCTAAAAATAACATGTTTTTCATTTTAAACTAGCAATCCTGGTATGCTTCGCTATGCGTTTGTCAAAGCCGATTATTTGTCCAATTAGTAAGTCCTTTAAATATCCTAATTGGAATCTGATAAAACAATTCATCTTATATTACAACAACAACAAAAAAACAATATTTATAAAAACTGTGACGAAACAGAACATAGTTGGGCTTCTCATTCGGCAAGACAACAAAATAAGCAATAAACGTACCATCGTTTTTATGTTTGTTGTATTTGTAAAAACTGAATACTAAAAACAAAGATAATTAATTTAAAAAAACTGAAAAAGTAAGTATGTAACTCAATTGTTAAGCATAAATGTGATTTTAAAAAAAAAATTTTTTTAAATCGGTTCAGTATATTTTCTGTGAAAGCGTTACAAAAATTTCGAGTTTAATTTTATATAATTAGTATAGAAGTATATATTCGAAGTTGTTATTTTGGCGGTATATTTGCATCTGCTATTGAGTTCCAGTTTGGAAAGTGTTATTTGTTGTGGTTTTATCATATCCGCCGAATTACTATGGCAAGCGACGACAAACTTTAGTCTGCGATGTCGATCTTCTGACTTACGCTGGTTGAAGCTGTAGTATCAGATTTTTTAAACCAATCTGAGTAATTTGTTAAAGCAACAGTTCAGTATTGAATTTAGGAGTCTTTATTGTTAACAATTATGAACGAAGTGGTCGTTTGTTTGAGCAACATTTGGCAGATTGAGTCGGGTATTTCCAAGACGTAGTCGCGGTTGCTCTTGGAAATCTATAATATATTTATAAATCCATGGTCAAAATAATAACTATATTGAACAACTTTCACTTGAATGTATGCAGTTACCTGCAGGGCCGAACAGCCTTTTCGGAGAAAATCAAACAAGGGGTATCCAAAAGTAGCGTATTGTCGCCGTTACTGTTGAAACATAACATGTCGTAACTTAGCATTACATAGCCACAGGTTGTCGACAAATGCAATATGAAGCCCATCTGCACATCGAAACGAAAATGTTGCCCAAAAAGGAGCAGGCGTAGCCTAAAAACCTTGCTCACCAAAGCTGTGGAAGCATCGGGCCTCTGTTGGTAACGAAACCCGATCTTGAAAGGACTTTCATAAAACATATGCCCGGAGAGGTAGACCAACTCAGATCTTAGCAGAAAGCTCTTGCCCAATTAATGTCGGGATACTGTCTCATCACAAATAGCTATCGTGCGCGATCCATCGCTTCTGGGTATATACCCTGATTTTGCAAGGCGTCACACGATATCTGACATCTTTTCCATTATCCGACGACTGGCTTTGTTCCCGTTAGGTGGCTAGTCTCCTGGGCCTGGACCTGAATTCAGTTCAAACACTCTTTAAATTGATACCTATACCCTCACCCCATCCCAGTCTCCTCCCTCATACCAGGTAAGTTGTATATACCTCGTAGACACGATATCCATAACAAATATGAAAGAAACACGGCAAATATATTTTTTTTGCACTTTAGATGTTTATAACAACTACCATTTATTTTATATATGTTTTATTTTAATAATCATATAATTATCATAGATACACATATAGAAAATGTTTATTTGTAAAAATATGTTTATCTAGATCGGTCGGTGTAATAGTTTACGCAATTCATCGAAGAAAAATAGTCACTTATAATTTACTTGCAACTTAGCCAAGCAATGGACACATTCACTTCATAGTTTAATGAAATATCAGATATACATATATATTAATATTAAAAGGAAAGTATGCTAAAAGGAAATGCAATTGGGCATAGTTGAGGACCCAGTGGAAACTACATAGTGGTAAGTAAAAGAAAAGAGTCGTGGTACAGCTAAAGCGAAATTGAAATAAGAACCCGATGAGCGTGTATATTGTTAAAAAGATTCATTTTGATTAATAGAATGTTTATAGCAAAGGATTTAATGGGCAGCATAAATCATGTAGCTTAACCTTTAATATATCAGTAAATTCACATTGATTACTATTAATTACAATACATGCCGATTGGCTTCCAACTTTCAGACGTGCGTTGTCAGCATCCTCCAGTTGTCAATCAAAGTTTGTATGGATCACTTGGCAATTAACCGAAACTACAACACGAGTTCGTCTTTTTCGCTGTCTTGTAGAACGCTTTACTCTGTAGCGATAGATTTTCCGATTTTACGACCATATCATCGAGCTTCTCACCTCGATCGAGCACGGCTGCGATTGTGTTTTTCAAAATAATTTTGGTCTCGTCTAGATCGTTTTGCATTTTAGTTAATGCGTCGGCCTCTTTGGGGTCCTGATACTTAGCCAAAAACGCTGGCAGCAAGTCAAAATCAATCGGGGCCGTTGGATCCTGCCAAAGCTCTGGCGCTACCTTAGCCGCGAATTCATCTAGTATCTTTGTGATAAGCGTGTGCGCAACTCGCTGCGGGTATTCGTGATCAGCAATTAACACGCCGGAGAGATTGTCAACTCGCACATAAACATGACACATATAGCCATCTTGTTTAACCGACTGCCGCATTGCTGGCTGTGTACGCTCCACAATAGTCTTGGATGCAAAACTGCGCAGCATTCGCAATGGAGAAAGTAAATCAGGTGTAAGCCTTAACAAAAAATTATGTTAAGTGGAGAGTTACTTACGTCATAAACTCGTTAACTGTGTTGCGTTGGAAAAACGAAAAGGATTGCAAATCAAATGCGGACTTAAGTAGGCGTGCCTCGCCAGTGCCTTTGTGGAATACGCTTAGCGAAAATAGTTTAACCATATTTGAAGCGGACTGTGCTCTGTGATGCTTTAACTGCAGTTTCTACGTACTTGCGCCTCTTCACAAAAGTTGCGAGAGCCTTTATTGATAATTAAATGCTCTAATATTATCTGCCACAAGCGTATGGATAATAAATTGTAAATATAGTATGACGAGACTGAACTGTGCACCAGTTGGCTATTTTATGTCGGCTGGCCCATGTCAGAAGAGAGAAGCTAGTGCGTGTGAGTGAGAAAGAGCAGTTTCGTGCCCTGCAAACTCTATTTCTTTTCAACAACACTGAAGCACTGCGCACTTAACTGATGCTCCATGTAAGAAATAAAGGTGGCGTTATTGGGACTTTCCGCTCTCAAAAATGGACCACTCTCACGATATGACGTCAGAAGCATAACAGTGTATTCAACGCTGAAATCACGCATTTTAGTACCATTTGAGAACCATTTTGAGTTGTTTTAAATTAATAATTACCAATTTAATGCAAAAATATTATTTTCTAAATTTAAATTTGATTTTTTAACTATTCTGCCTTTCCTCAGTCCGTGATAAAATTATTGTGCAGACCGGATGGTCCGAAAAAAGTTCATCCCTGTCACTTGTGATTTTTTTTTAGGCAGCTTAAAATTTATAAATCAAACCAGAGCAATTTTGATATGACGTCACAAATATGAAACGGCGGCGTTCTAATAAGAACGACGTACCTGTCAGTTCTTTGCATCACCTCAAATTCTTACACGATTGTGCCGAACAATTACACATTTGCTAATCAATCTGCGGCGCTGACATTAGATACCGTGCTACTTTTTTATTGCCTTTATTCTGGCAAAAATGAACTTTCTAGATCTAGGCTTCTTCACTTGTCAGAGCTGACGACATTCACACAAAAACGACGGATGTCATTCAGCTGTAAATAAGCGAAAAACAAATTTATTCGGCATAATTATTTCTTAACGACTATGTTTAAAGCAACAACGAATAAGTATACATGCATATATATATACATGTGTCATATTAAAGCTATTATTTTTGGGTATCATTGCTCGCATGCGTAGTTTGCGGTTCTTTTTTTCTGAGATTTTCCTCAAAGCGCGCGAATTCCTTATCTGCCATCTTATCCACCTCGTCAAACACTTGTTCCACAGACTCAACTTCTGGTATATAAAACTGCAGCATGTTCTGTACACCATTCTTAAGCGTTACAATCGAACTAGGGCAAGATGAGCAAGAGCCTTGCATTTTCAATTTGACCACGCCGTTCTCATAACCCATAAAAACTATGTCTCCCCCATCCTCTTGCACAGTCGGTCGTATGCGAGTGTCGAGTAATTCTTTAATCATCATGACGGTTTCATCATCTTCATCTAAAATCTCTGTGTCAGCATTTGGCTTTGCCTCGTTCAGCAATGGTAAGCCACTGGCGAAGAAATCCATTATAACAGCAAAAACCTCTGGTTTGATCAAGCTCCATTCAGCACCTTCCTCCTTAGATATTGTTATGAAATCAGCTCCAAAGAAAACGGCTCTAACACCTTCAACACGAAAGAGTATCTTTGCTAAAAGGTGTATACAAATAAGAAGAGATAAATTGTGAAATCCTTATTATGGTTAATATGCTTACCTAACGGGCTACAGTACGCAGCTGAGCTGCTAGGAAAATCATATGTGTTGCCTTTGCCAAGAACTTCGATGCCCGGCAAAAATTTTAAACTATCAGGATTTGGTGTATCTTGTGTCTGAATGAACATTGTCCGCATGCTCTGAAAAAACGTCGGTGAAGAGAGTCGCTGGGGCTGAAGTAGTTCATTTCCGGTACTACTTCTAGCTACTTGTTGGACCCTATTTTGTTAATAAAAATCATATGTATTTATTTACATAAAGCGGTTTAAAATCTTACAATGTCGGCATCCTGGTTAAACTGCGACAGATGCTCCATTGTAGTCGAGCAGCACGCAAAATCGATTTCGACATTTTTTGATTTTGAAGTGTTTAAACAGCAAGCTATCAAAGTTTTGTAGATTGCTCAGCGTTAAACTTTATAATAATCAATGATATATTACTATTTACACGAAACAGCTGATTGTATACTTTATTGAAATTCAGAGTAAATTTAAGTAGTCACGGAGCATACTATATGAATTATGCTGGAAATACATGTACGTATACGCACCTGAAATTCATGTTGCGTCAATTTTTGACATGCGTTTTTTTACTTGGCGCGTAGATGTTGATTTTGAAAATGCTAGCTATTCTACGTCGTAAAACAATCCTTTTTGACTGAAGTATTAAATGAGTTTTTCGTCATTCAACATGTTTTGTAGTAAAAAGATAATTGTGAAATCCCAGCTTAACGTCAATGTTGCTGGATTTTCCACAGACAAGTATCGACTTCAGGTTGGCAGCTCAAAAATCGCAGCAGCAAGTTCAATTCGTACTGTAATTACGTATACGCAGAGAACTGCGTTTTTTCTGTTTCAGTTCAGTATACATTTTTTTTCCGCGCGGAAAAAACATGTGTTTTCCCAGTAAGAATAATATGACGCATGACGTCAAAAGTTGAAGGCTTTACACTCTTAGAGGACCCGACTCGAGTAATGGTACAGCAATTGTCGCTAGCTCCAGGAGGATATTTTTGAATCATGATTCGAGAAAATTGCAAACATTCATAAAATAAAACAACACATTTTTAAAAAACATTCCATGAGTGATAAGTCTGTCCAGCTCAAGTAGTCAATCGCATTTATTCTGCGCTTTTTGAGTTGGGATATTTAGTTTTTCAGTATGTAGTTCTTACGGTTACACGCGTTTGTTATCTATCCATTTGATCAGAGAATATATATACTAAGAAGGCGCATCTCATACAAACGGCATGCCAAATTGAAATAAACCTTATTTTTGAAACAAACCTTACTTTTGAAACAAACCTTACTTTTGAAACAAACCTTATTTTTGAAACAAACCTTATTTTTGAAAAAAACCCTTTTAAAAAATGTCAATCGCTACAAAAAATGCTTTGTATATGGAGACAATCACCACACACATACACAAACATGACAACTACTGAAAAAGAAATAAGCGCAACAACAAATGTAACCATTCGGCTAGCCCAACAACTGCAATCAAAACAAAAAATGAGTATGCCACAAAGAGTATAGCGAAAACAGCTATAAAAAATTTTATTGCAACGCCGCATATGAATTTTTTCAACGGAGTCATGCGTCTTCTTATTATACATATTCTCTGATTTGATTGATTTTCGCTGAACAATACTTCTGAGAAATTATTCAACCCTGCAATATGTACATTCAAAATGTCAGAAATAAAGAACTTTTTAATAATACGACATTATGGAAACTCCAATAATAATATATTTATTAATACCGGTATTCCGGCGGTCAATTATTACATGATAAGTTGTCAAGTAAAAATGGGAATCTACTAAAAATTAAATGTAAATACGTACTACATAAACCATAAGATGTCTAGTTAATAATATGTATGCCCAAAAGGCAGTTTATTTTTACTTTAACTGCTTAGATGTTGAATAAAAACTGCTTAAGCGTCTTCGATCATGAAATTTGTACCAAAAAGCTTATTGCAAACTTCAATAGCCACATTTCGCCTTGCGATCTTCTTTGAGCGTCCCTCTGCTGTAAATTTTTGATCGTCGACAATGACACCAAGACGCTGCACCACATTCGGCTTTTCTCCGACAGTGCCTTGGTCGACATAATTTATACCAGGTCTCATCTAAACAAAAATTTTGAAAACAAAAAACTATTAAAAAATTCAGGCATTTCACACTTAATCAAAACTTACCATGCAAAGCAAAGTTGCCGGGTGCAATGTTTGCCAGTTACTTGGCAATTCATTGCGTATAGGTAATTTTTTCGGTTCCTTAGCATTGTTCGAAGGATTCACACCGTCTGTCTGTTGCGAATGTGGATGCATTTCCGGCACAAAGAAGCCCTCTTTCTCCCATTCCAAAAACAATTTGTAAATTGCAAATGATGCCAAATTAATCATTGGTATATCGCTATCAGAGTTTTCGTTATCGCTTTGTGGATCATCAGAAATATTCATTGACTCCGATTCTGTCATTTCAGAATTTGTTGCTGCTGACGAATTTTGATTCTTCGACTTGGCAACCATTTTAGCGACAATATAGTTGCGTAAAGCCTTTTCACAGGCATCACTTTTCGCGGCCATTTTCGAAGAGCCTTTGCCCTCATATTGAATATCATTAACAGTCACTGAGGCAGTAAATCCGCCACCGAGATTGCTATTGATAATGAAATCACTGATGACAACGCCCTTTAACTCGTTCAGGGCCATCAAAGCATTCTTTGGCAACATAGCCTTACGCAATTGACGATTTTGACGAATTTTCTTTTCACGTGCACGTTCTGCAAGTAAAAATAGTTAAATTTTCTTCAAATGATTATTCACATGACCATGTGTAACCAACTTACCGGAAGATTTTTTGCGCTTTTGGAAGATTTTTTTGAACTGCAACTTGCCATTTTCAAACATCTTTTCTGGTAAATCGGATGTAACAACGTCTTCTTTCACTTCCATTTGCGTATCTACACAAATTGGTTCAGGAATATTATCAAGTTGGGGAATACACTCTGCTTCATTTCCATTCTTTGGCAGCGGCGGAAGGTATTGCACCCCTGGTTTTGTAGATTGGCTAGGGTTCTATATAAGATAAGACATTATATAGGCTCATTTTATATTTAAATATTAACTACTCTTTTAATGATTAAACTATTACGCTTGCTATAACTCTGAAATTTCTTTTGTTCATTTTTGCAATTACCAAACGAAGCTCTAATCTTACGCTTGTCGTCCATTATCGTTTTCCAGCATACACAGCGTCTCCTTCTCGTTTTTTTAAATGATTTCGAAAACCATAGTTTAGGAATAGCTATGTACATTCCTACAACCAATGCTCAAACGATTTCAATAAATTTTTACGTCTTATAATTTCTTTATATAATTGTATCTACTATTTACCTATTGAAAAGCTTTATCAATTTTGTGCACATTCCAATTCATTGATCATTACTTAAACACGGCTTTCAATACCATCGAAAATAACCAGAGCGAGGTAAGAAAATCGAAATAGCAATCGATGTACTGAAATGCAGATTCATTTTGAATTGAACTTTTGGTGTTTGGTGACAACAACAACAACTTTTCAATAGATGAATAAGCAACTAAAATTATATATACGAGTAATTCGCTGCCGTGTAGCGAATATGGCTTCTTAACACTCTCGTTTGAGAATTTAAGTGAAGTAAATGAACATAACTATATAACGCAAAACTAATAATTTCAGAGTTTTTATTAGTGAAAATACTTGCGATAACCGTAAAAAATCTAGAAGCACAAGCAGAGCATGGGGCGGAAATGCCAGAATGATCCACAAACAACTCGTGCTAAACATGGTTTAGTTAGCCACACAAGTCGTTTAGCTGGATGCGGATGGCATAATTCGATTTAAATTGCTCCGTTTGGGTTCAAAGTATTTTAACAATTATTGCAAATGAATTCACAATTGGTGAAGAACTATTTTGGCATGCATGATACACATACACACACCTTGAGGGCTGTAAATTATAAAAAATTAATTTATTATTTATAGATTTCAACAAAATAGAAAAACAAATAAATCAAATGAAAATGTTCAATAAAGCTACCAGGTGGCGGCTGAATGATGCACCGGGCAAAATGGCATTCTTTGATATACATACATATGTGTGCAAATATTAAGATTGTATAATAAATAACTTTTTTTAAAGAGTCGTGATGTCAAAAACAAAAAATATTGTATGTATAGTATAAGTTCAGATGCCTCAGGATAATGAGTTTAGTTCACACCTAGAAAAATTTCTAATACCAAATATAAATTACTTACATAAACGCCTCCAGGAACAAAAGCTTTAGCAGCACGATTACGAGTTGAACGATTCATTTAGATAATTTGTTTATTTTTAATTGTTAATTGTAGAATTTAAAATTTTCACTTCAACACTTTTTTCAACCCCTGTTAGAGTAAAAATGTATCTCAGAACCAGTGATGCCAACACCTAATAAACAAAAGTGTCTAAATTGAGCAAAAAACGTGGACAAAGGGCCAAAAATCGCCAACAGATTAATTTTCATGAAAACGTTAAAAATTAACTTTATTGTTTAAGTGATATATACATATAAGTATATTATATATTGGATAAGTTACAGTAATTTGATATCATCAAAGAAATCTTCTTCTTTATAAGCATTTTCGGTGTGGTCATATGCGATATTTGATCCGATCATATCAACATGTGAGTACCGTATAATTATAGCAGCACATACCATGTCTGATATAATAACATTGAATTGTGTTTTAAATTTATTCATAAAATTTACTCGAATTCTTTACCACTGGACAAAAAAAGATTTAATGACCCTAAATGCAATCTGTTCCTCTATTTAAACAATTTTGACATGGTAAAATATCCTTTCATCATCAACATTTGACTAAAGAAAAGAAAGCAAGTTAAGAAAAAATACAGAAATATCAGTAAACTGATATATGCTGCTTAACCGTGTTTCAATGTAAAAAATATTACCTTCTTTTGCTTAGAGACATTTTTCGACTGAAAATGTGTCTATACGATGCAAAATCTTAAGGTAGTCAAGAGTAGTTTGAAAGACAAATTTATTCGATTTTGGTGAGCGGTTCCCACCCAGATTTATGGCAACAGGTTGGGAAATGTGCATCAACTCTGTTCCGTTACGTTGCTCACCACGGGTGTACCCAATGTACCTTCTTACATCTATGAGTGCATCCCTAAAATTTAAAAAAATAAATTATACATTTTAAATGAAAATTTGATTCTATTCTAAAAACAACGGAAGAACCTAGTTTAATCGGCTCGAGACGCTAGTAAATATTAAATAACATAAATATTTTGTAGATTTGAAATATTTTATGTTTTTTTGCGATTTTAGTACGTGTAATATAGAGTAATAGTTGCATTTTATTGAACATTTTTACAATACAATGTAATACAATTCTGCTGCGCATTAACTGCCGCTCTGGCCAATCTGAATTGAACTTGAAATTGATCATTGATTCTGCCCGTGACAGGCGCAATGTCCCATTGGCTCATGTCTCATTCTACAACTAATATCATAATACAGTGTTGTTGTATTGCCCAATTTTTTAAATGTTAGCCTTTTTTTTACTTCACACATATGCTGTCTGTGTGACTCATACACTAACAAGCAACGAAAATTTACCTGGTTACATTCTTAACTGTTGCCCGTTCGCAACTGCGTTTCACCTGCACCGTTTCGACCTTGTAGTTCGATTTTTTTGGTCGAATCGACATTCGACAAATTTGATGTTTTGCATATAACTTGTCCGTTGTAAAATTAAGATACTTTAATAATAAAAGGAAAGTTGACCAGTAGTGGTTAACAGCAACAGACGCAGAAGCTGTTAAAACAGGTTTTGGTAATTAGCAAACTTAATTAAATTATATTTGTTCAGTGCTAAAAAAGACGGTCATTTGATCGCAAAACGAGAATTGTACAGACGTTCAACGTCATTGTGTTTTCTGAAGCGCTTTGTGTAAGAGCACAACAGCGGTCGATTGAAAAAACGAACTTTAAACGCAAACACCATGGGTCGTCAACATTTCATGACATCCAAATGCGCAGTTTACGTCGTTTACACTGCTGCATTGCTAATGTTGGTGAGTCATTGTGGTGTCGATGCCAGACGTAATTTAAGCAACAGCCAACGCAAAACGCCTTCGAGCAGCTCATCTGGGCACGTGACCCCTCAAACATACAATCCGCAAAGCAGCAGCTCAAGTGGTAATTCACATGCCGACGTTGCTAAATTGAGCTACCCCAATTATAACTCGCAACCTAATCCAAATCCCGCGCATGGTACGAATAGCAATCCGCCGCAGATTGGTTGGAATGTACCAAGTCAGCATGGGCCACCACCAGCCTACTCCGCCTCGAATACACCGGGCGGTGCTAAGACTAACATACATGAGCAGCCGCCCTCGTACCAACAGCCTAGTTATGGTGGATCGAATGTGCATACACCCATAACGGCAAGTAATGCGCATGGCACACAGAATGCCGCACCAATGCCGGGCGCTACATACCATGCACCTGGTGCTTTACCAGCTGGCGCTACCTACTATCCATCCGGTGCGCAAGTGTCTAATGGCGGCAGCTACTATCCCGGTGGTTCGCATATGTCTGCTGGCCCTGGTGGCTATTATCCAAGTTCTGGTGCGATGCCTGCTGGAGCTACATATTATCCATCAAGTGGTGCGCTGCCTCCAGGTGCCACTTACTACTCGCAACCACCGCAATCGTCATCCTCAGGCTTGGGTTTCGGTAAATCCGCCAAATGTTCACATATGCTAAGCTTTAAATAATTCTATCTTCTAATTTTTCATACAGGTACTGGTCTCATTGCTGGCGGTCTTGGTGGTGCACTGCTTGGACATGCGCTAACGCCATCACAAACGCACGTAGAACAAGCGCCCGCTGCTGCTGGTGCGGCCGCTGGCAACGATCGCATTATCATTATCAATAACGGCGTTCCAGCAAATGTTACCGGCGATGGTGCTACAGTTATAAATGCTAATGCGGTGCCAGCTCCAATGGCAAATGGCACACAAGAGAATGCACCGCCAGCGCCATTAGCTCCAATGGCACCAGTCGCAAATACTGACAACAACACGGCAGCAGCCCAGCCACCTGCCGGCGGAATTATCTGCGTACCAATGCGTGTCAATGAAACCGATCCAAACGATAACAGCAAAATGATCGAAGTTGAAAAGATAGCTTGCTACCCTGCACCCCCAGCAGCTGGCGCTGAACAACAAGCGGCGCAGAATTCTACTGCCGGTGGCGGTACTCCTTTGGCACCAATCGCACAACCACCTATGTTGCCGCCTGATCAAGCAGCTGTGCGTGTCAACAACGGCGCTACCGGAAAGGCACAGCATTATGTTACTCACATTCTTTGCGCTACGTTGATGGCAAGATACATGCTCCTACTTAATCACGGCATGTAAGACAAGACGACTTTGTTGCATGCTGGCATTACTCAGCACTAACTATGTTACATCTCAGCTATAATCTACTAGTATAACCACACCAGCCCCTAGCCAGCAAGTGTCAAAAGCATTCCCAAAAACGAATCTCGTAACGTTCTAATTCCACTTTTACTCTATTTATTTCGCTTTTTTGTCTTATAAGTTATAAAGTTGTTGTTTTGCACTTTTTATTATTGCCACACCAGTATGTAATTGTTGATGAAAAGTATTACCGGAACTATTATTATATTTATTTTATACCCATTGTATGTACTGCACCCAACCCCTGTGAACGTGACTGAAAGCGGCAGCTAAAAAATGTTGAACGATAAAATCGAATCGAATACTTGTAACAAATTCATACCATATATAATTGTTTACCACTTTACAGCTTTAAATTACAGCCATAACCCCCACTTAAAATGTATTTTTTATTTTTATATGTAAACATGTAACTGGGAAAAAAAATATTGCATACATGTATATATTGCTCATTTACTAAATGAATGTCATAAGTCAAAAGATGCGATTTTTGCAGATGCAGAATTGTTCGTTATATAATGCCTTCATGTTGTGTGAAAGTTTCAAATTAACATGTTATTTACTATTTTTCGTGAGAAGAGAATACATCGTTATTTTTTTCGGCAATATGAAAAGCAATTGAAAACTTTCAAAAACGCGTTTTTCGAGTTAAGACAGTCTTTTAGTAAATGAGCGATTATGCCTTAATGATTCTTCGAGTAAAGCGAATATAGAAAAAGGGAAGTTTATTTATGTCATTGCAATCATGTTCATTTCCTTCAAAAATTACTTTATGGTTGAAGGCGCTAGGAAATGATATCTTTTTAAAAGTATTAGGAAAATACACGACCTACTCATCCACTCATACATATGTATGCATGTATATGTACATAGCAGGGAATCACAAACTGCACGGAGCGATGTTCTATTTGCAAAATTCTTAATTTATTTACAAACACCAAAAAGACATCAAAATTTATGCAAATACTAAATATGTATATCATACATATCAACTATGAAATTGCAACTCGATACCCACATTAAATCCTTGTTCTCATCACGCATTTTTAGTAAATCAATGATTTTACCAAAATATTTGTGCATGATTGCATATACATTTATGGAAACAAAATTAACAGTAATATTTAAATCTCAAGCGCAGCTTCGCTTCTCTTTCGCACCTTCGCTATACATTCTAACCATTAGGCACTATACAGCTGGCTGGGAGGACAACCTTGCGTCTTATTATGATGTACGTACGATTATAAGATTTATAATAATGAAAAAACGCTTAGCTTTTATGTAAAATTCACATTTTTATTAAAATTTCTTTAGTTTTAATAAAAAAAATAACACGATTATTCGCACACGCTCCACAAAATAGAGCTAGAATATTTTGCTTTTTTTATTGGTATTGCGAATTATTGTTGTTGTTGTTGTTGTGATTATAACGGTAATGGGATGTTACGTTTACTCGGCATCATCATCTTCATCATCGTTGGAACTGATTCTGAAGTAGCGCAGCTCGTACGATTCCTTTTCATTGGCAACAACACGAATCCAATCACGCAAACTGTTCTTCTTCAAATACTTCTTGGTTAAGTACTTGAGGTATGCCTTGGAGAAGTGTACATCGGAGTTAACATACAGCTTCATCTTGGAACGCTCGAAGGTGACATTGTTGCCAAGGTTGTTCACCTTGCCGTTGACCTTTAGGCGGCCCTTGATGTACTTCTCCTAATAAATGTAAAGCAGGCATAAATGTTTAAGTGTAAATATGTGTAAGACAATATATAAGCAGAAAAGTGATGTTGATGGTGTTCTACTGGCCACATACCAGCAGCCAACACAGAATCCAGCAGACAAGTTGGATAAACATAGCACAGCATAAAAAAGAAAGCAAGCCAGAGTCACGTAGTGGCAAGAAGTTTGCATGTCTCTAACATTGTTAAGCCATAAAATCAATGGTGATGATTTAATGACCAAATTTAGTAGAGTGACCAATTTTTTGATCTGCCACTGAGTACACTGCCATCAGAGCGAGGCTAATGATCACTCTCTGACGGCAAATCAGGCGTGGCTTTAGCTTAGCAGAGTTCTGTGTCGGAGCTGGGTAGTTTAGCACATATTTAAAAAAAAAACAAATAAATAAAACAAAAAAAATACAATTGTGTTGTGGTGTTACCTGAATGTCGGCGTATGTGATGTGCGTTTTTAACAGTTGTTACTTGGCTATTTTTGGCGCCCTGCAGTACTAGAGTGTTCATAGTTTTCCCACAGTTCATCGGTCAATAGTTTAGTTATGAAAAATAGATTGAAGCAAAGGAATTGCATACTTTGGTTTTGATGACGACAACAACGAAGTCGTCATTACGTGGGAAAACCTGCAACATATCAAGTTGATACGTTCTGGCAGGGCGCACTATGACTTTTGGCCTGGCGTGGCACGGTTGTGCGCACGACAGCCCAGGGCCCACCACGTGGCGGTAGACATAGCACGGCTTGACGCTGTTCACAGACGGTTGCACCAACTGGCCAGACCAGGTTCTGGCGATCAGCGGCTACCCCGTTGTGCAGTGCCCAGAGCCCCTTTTTCTCATACATTGGTAATGAGCGCGTGCGTGAAGCTTATAAGCTTCAGCGAAGTAAAATTTATAAAAGCAAAATGTTTTTAAAACGGTCGACTGCAAGTTTTTTTTTTTTTAAACATCGCTCAGTCTGTATTTTTGGTCTTTCCGGCTAGCTCGGTAACTGTTTGACTATGTCTCATCAGTTGTTAACCACCGACAGATTGAATCCATTCGGGGTTTAATTGCTAATGATCGTGTGTTTTTTTAACCACTACTCTTTAGCCAAAGCTGAGGATGTGCAGCGTAATGACAAGCTTGGTGTGGTAGAACGATTCATATCTGTTAAGGCATTCGTCGACAACTTGAGCACACGCCGCATATACGTTGCTGATAAGCTTGAAATCAACTGCAGACGATTGTTTTCCGGTACTTACGAAATCAACGACATCCATGATGTTGTCCTCGGCGATGTTGGTGCAGTCAATGGCGAAACGCAACGATACCTTCTTCTTCTTTAGACCTTTACCGCGCAACACATTTTTCTTAATAGTCTTAGCAGGCGCAGCCACTGGTGCCTTAGCTTTTGGTTTTGGTGCAGCTGGTTTGGCAGCAGCCACAGCTGGCGCTGGTTTAGCAGCCGCTGGTGCTGCGGCGGCAGCAGGTGCAGCTACGGGAGCAGCAGCTTTTGTCGGAG
The DNA here is from genome assembly GCA_037044495.1 of Stegana nigrithorax. Taxonomy (NCBI): domain Eukaryota; kingdom Metazoa; phylum Arthropoda; class Insecta; order Diptera; family Drosophilidae; genus Stegana; species Stegana nigrithorax. Next base: position 33,313 of record JBAMBQ010003565.1, read on the forward strand.
CATTAGCAGCCTTTTTAGCTGGCGCAGCTGCAGCAGGAGCGGCAGTCTTCTTGGTTTCTTTTGCCGGTGCAGCGGCGGCTGGTGCCTTTTTGGCATCTTTAGCTGGTGCTGCCTTTGGTGCAGGTGCTTTTGCAGCCGCAACAGTAGGCTTGGCCGCAGCTTTAACGTCTTTAGCGGCTTCCGGCGCCTTCTTTACGTTCTTAGCCGCAGTTGCTGCAGGCTTAGCGGCTTCGGCCTTTGGTTTCTCAACCTTGCCTTTGGCTGCGGCTGGAGCAGCCTTAGTTTTATCAGCAGCTTTAGCAGCTGGTGCTTTAGAGTCACCCTTGTTGGTTTTCGCCTATTACAAAAAAAAACAAAAGTCAGCACATCAAATTTACATTGTTTCATCGATTGAAATCACAAGCATCCGACAAGTTTTCATTTTACAATTGTAAAATATTTATGCACATTTTAGTTATATTTCACAATTATAAATTATTTCAAAGGTTTCACACAGTTGCACACGATTTATTTTAACTTTTCTATGGACACTTACAGTGGGAGCCATGTTTAATCGCGCAACCCAGAAAGAAAAAGAAAAGGCCAAGTGAATAGGGTTACCATTTTAACTTATTTTTGTACAAATGTGCTTAAGAGCTGTCAACCAGCTTCAGAAATATTTCAGTCCAAATAGCTATATTAAGTATTTTTTAATGCATTAGGGTCGTTCAGAGCATAGTATTATAAGTTGCAGATGGCGCCATTTAGGCCCTTTTCTTTCTCGACGTAAACAGTAAGTCAGTGTATTCAACTGGTACTTTTAAGAACCTTTTTGAGTTGTTTTGAATTAATAATACCCAATTTGATGCAAAAATTATATTTAATACATTAATTTTTCAATGTAAGTTGATGCAGTGTAAATATTAAGAAATCAGACGAAACAGCAGGTTAATGAACGACCCATAACTGTAAAATCTTGGCACTACTTTCTTTTCTAATACCTTAGTTCAATGTAGAGCTATAAAACAATCGATGGTACTATCGGTAGTTATAATATTACAGCAATATCGTTGGTTTTAAAATACTATCAATAGCATTTTTTTTACATTCGATGAGCAGGTAATTTCCTGCTTTGTGCAAGTGGTGTTGGAGGTGTGTGGCGAATGTTCAGCAAAGCGGGGATTGCCATTTTAGAAAAAAGATCTTCATTAAAAGCAGCAACAGTAGATAAGTTGCTCTTTTTAAATCAGAACAAATGGGTGATAAATTAATCTCACATAATTATATTTAATTTTATTTATTTTTCTACATTTTTTTCTGTGAAACCGAATTTCTGTTAAAATCGTTCAAAACGAATTTTCACAAAATATTTTTCATTCGGAAAATTTTTTCTTTAACGATACTATCGACAATATTTCCAAAAATTGCAAAGACCATCGATGGTCTGACTATCGATAGTTTACCACCTCTAATTTAATGGTCTATCATCAGGGTGTAATAAAAAGAAGGTGGTGCCTATTTGTGTCCCTGATCGGACCACTCTCATTAAAAGGCCGCTATTTTTTATTTGTGACGTCACAAGAATTTAGGGTATTTTGAGCTGATTTCAACATTTTTACGCCGCACAACACTATCATATATTTGGTACAGAGTTGCAATTTGTAAATAAAGAAATATGTTAATATTTTGAAAAAATTACGGCATGTTTGAGTTAATATTTGGTTGTTAAAAGGATTTCCGCGCCACTAAATTGACGAAATATGTGCAGCTTTTCTGTTAACATTTATATGACATAATAAATTCAACTGGTGTTATGCATGTGAACTAAATTATGTTGATAGCTTATTACCTGTTTAACTATGCAATAACTTTCATGTTTTACTGCCTGAAAATTTCATAAACCAAAGAAAAGTTGCTGTTTTGTTTGTCAACTTATAATTTTATTCAGTTTTTTCTATATGCGGCTTTGATTATTCGCCATTTCACGATTAATTTTTTTTATAGTGAAAAATTGGTCCCGCAGTTTTTTGCTGCTTGGAGAAGTAAAAAATTTTTTGCTTCTATCATTATTGGCAGTTGTTTTATTACTGCAATTTTCCACTGCACACTGCATTTTTAATTTGAATTTTTGAATATTAACTTTGTTGACAATAACACAGCTAATCAAAACGCAACCAATCCAATTGACAATACTAGTTTTGCTATTTGCACTACACTCCCCCTTAATGTTCAACACTAATTTCAGCTAAAAAATACCCTAAATTTGTCCTATGACATCACAAATAGAAAATGGCGGCCTTCTAGTGAGAGTGTTCCGATTTCGAGAGAAAACAAGGACCGATTGGCGTCACCTTCTTGTATTACACCATGGTCTAGCATGGTTAATATCTGTAGGGCTGCAAGAATACATTATTATCAACTGATACGTTTAATTAAATTATATATTGCCACTTAAATATGTAGCTTACAGCTGAGTAATTTTTGAAATATGTTTGTTGTCTTTTAAAGAAAACAGGATGGAATAACATTATTTGAATAATCGTATTTGTGTTTGTATACATATACGCATGAATGTCTAAGAATTCGGATATTTTTTATTTGAAATTATTACTGTTTGCTTATTAACTTTTCTTCCTCTTTGTTGTGTTGTCATTCACCACCATGCCATAAATTTTTGCTTAATTTGTCTTTTAAGGAGATTTTTTTAAGATATGGCGACTCTGTAGTTAAAGTCAACCAAATAATTTCATTCGTTATTGAAACACTGGACTGTCGACACTTTTGACGTTATAGGAGAAAATAATTTTTTCTAGAACAAGGAGTTATAGTTTAACAAACAAAACTGTTTATTATAACAAAAAATAATTAATATTGTGAAAACGAAAAAGATACATATAAATACATATATAATTTTCTGAAGAAGTAAATAGACTAGCTAATAAAAATGAAGTTCCAGTACAAAGAGGAACATGTTTTCGAGAAGCGCCGCGCTGAAGGTGACAAAATACGCAGAAAATATCCGGATCGTGTGCCCGTAAGTGTTTTAAATTTTTTTCACTTCATTAACTATCATGTATGCAAAGGCAGAATTGAACGATATTATTAAGCTTAGATGTGATATATTAGGGAATTGAAAAAAAATATATTAAGAAAATTTTGTCAAATTGCGTCATAGAAAAATATTTTTTTTTGTTTTTGTGATTTTAACAGAAATGTTTATACGTTTTTCTATTCATTGTTTTTTTCTCAGCTTGCTTTGTGCCACTTTACTTATATAGATGACAAACACATATACATTGCATCTGTATGCGTTTTTTCATTCGTTCAGTGTATACGTGTTTGTTATTTTACGTCTTCCTTTTATCTTGTTACTAATACAGAAAAAATCAATAGCAGCCGTCTAGTTGTTTCTTTTTTACTTTTATTTATTTTTTTAATTACTATTGCTAGTACAGTATTTAATTTTATTTTTTTTTCAATTGCATAATTGTCTTTTATTAGAATAAAAGATTAGCCAATGCAACAAGCAAATACAATAGCAATTATTATATCTATATGTAGTTTGAAATAAAAATGGCCAAAAATAAAAAGTACGACCCCATGGTAGAATAAGTGAAAACTGTTTGTATGACAAGGAAGGGAGGAGAGCATTTTGCTGTTATCTCTATCGCTACCGCTCAGCTGTATTGTTTTCTTCTTTTTTTTTATATATATATGTATAAATTTTTAGTTTGTTTTTTTATGAATAGTTTTATATTTTCTATTGCGCATATGTTATTATTTTGTAGTTGTTTAGGTTTTTTTTTGGTTGTTTTTACTTTGTCTTTTTGATAAACACTCATAAAATCGACAAAGAAAATTAGTCACTGCAACTTCGCATTTTTATAGAACCATTCAATAAGCCAAGTGTTTCTGTGTTGTTTTTTGTTTTTGTTTTAATCGATTTGAAGTATATATTCTGTTTTGCATATTCATTTTGCACACATGCGCGTCCACTCTTGACGTCGTTAATTTTTCGCAAGGTCAGCCTTCGGTTGGGGCAATGACAACAATATTGCCTGCCTTCCAACTGGTTCTATGTTTCAACTAGTAGCAGCAACCTTTAAATTTTGGCATTTGGTTGTTTGTTGACATCTTCGTTGTTTGACAACAATATTTAAAAAAAAGAATATGGTAAATGTGTGTACCAGTTTTTTCCCCAATATTTTTCTTATTTATTTATCTGCATTTATCTAGCTATTTAAATTTTCGTGTTTTGTTTTTATTTACTTGCGTGCAGAGCGTAAGCGAGGCGGCCATTAGTTATTAGTTTCTCCTTAATTTGTTTTAAAATCATTTTTTTTTTTTCGTTTTTTATATTGGTTTTCTTTTTTTTTTTTTCAAAATAAATTGTTCACATTAAAGTTTGCAGTACGCTTTTGTTTTATTTGTTTGATAAAACGTAACATGCAACAGATATGTTAGTGTCTCGGGGGTGGGGTCGCAACATTAAAAAGAATTTACTTTATGCTTGCAAAACATTTTTCTTTCATTTTCTTCCTTTTTTTTTAATTTTGGCTTGCCTTCTCTTTGTATTTCGTAAAACTAGCAAATAATTTTGTACGTTATTCCCAAAAAGCACAAAGAGTGCTAAATGTAAATGTACAAGCATGTAAGCATTTGAAAAATTGGCTTGCTTGTACATATAATTTTGATTTGATTTCTGTAAGGTGGGTCGGACACCACCTGCGTTATTTTTTTTCTGACAACTTTTATATATTATGTTTGCAGGTTATTGTAGAGAAAGCACCTAAAGCACGTATTGGCGATTTGGACAAGAAGAAATACCTTGTACCATCCGATCTGACTGTGGGACAGTTCTATTTTCTTATACGCAAACGTATTCATTTGCGTCCAGAGGATGCCCTTTTCTTCTTTGTGAACAATGTAATTCCACCAACATCGGCCACAATGGGGTCTTTGTATCAGGTAAGTGCATATACCAACTGGAATTGAATAGTTTTAATTTTCGTTTTGATTGCTTAATACTTTTACAGGAACATCATGAGGAGGATTATTTCCTGTACATTGCCTATTCAGATGAAAATGTTTATGGCAAACAGTAGATAAATCATAGTATGAATGAGTCACGCCCACTAGATTAACGCAGTCGCGTGTAGTTGGGTTTACAAATCGCCACATGGAAATCGTAAAGAAAGGGTTTATAGAAATTAATTGAAGCATAACCACAACAACAAAACCAAACAAATGAAATCTAAGATGCAATGTTGAAGTGAAAAACGCGGTAAACAACTTGTGTGAATGTGGATTTTCATCGTCATAAAACAAAAAAAAACAAAAATTATCTAAAAATCAAAAAAATAAAAAATACAAAAATAATCGCATAGTTATATGTTATTTATAACAATGCGGGACGTAGCTATTAATATATTATTAGTTCATAAAACTTTACAAATTTAATACCGCTATATGCTAGTATTTCAATTATATTACTTATTATTTTACTATCGTCGATGTTTTTATTTACAGGAAAAATTCTTTTTTGGTTTCTTTTTATTTTATGGACTTATTTTGTGCAGACGCATTAACTGCGTCGTGCTGATTTAGCGCGACTTATGCGCTTTATTCATTTTTTGTTTTGTTTCTTTTTTTTTAAAGTAATTGTGAGTGTCGTCTGATGTGCGCGCGTTTGTAACAAATTACTTTTTTAATTATTTTCGTAATAATCTTGTGCATATTTAGAATTATGGATGTAATTAGGCTTTTCTTGTTGGTTAAGACAAATTAAATTGTATAATAAAATTTAGGCAATAGCCTAAAAAAAAAAATCGCACAATCTTACACATTTCGTTTGTATATTCCTATAGGTCCATGTATTGTTTTCATCAAATTTGAAGGTTTTCTTTACGATGCTAAAGTTTATGGTGATATGTTGAACTACAGATCTTAAAAACAAAAACAAAATGAAAACAAGGAAATTTTTTGGATAATGTTTATTTTATTAAACAAAACAAAGCTGTTATTATTGTGATTACTGTAGCTCCATCCTCAAAGAACTGTAGTTTCTGTACGAAAAACTGACTAGTCAAAGTGTATACATTGGTTAGCATTTGAAAGCAGATTTGTAAATATATGAAACTATCAGTAAGATTGATTTTCATTAACAGGAATTACTTCCTTTTTTAAAACATTGTGGATACGATTCATTGATGCAGTATAAATAATTTTGCGCTATATTTTCTGATGGTTCATCAACAGTGAGCAATTCAAAATTCAGTGCTGTGTAACGAAAAAAGCGATGGTTAATGCTTTGTCAATGTTGCGCATGATAACATATCTATTTTGCCAACGACAAAATCTAACAATAAATTACATGGATGTCCCAACAATTTACTGACCCCGTGGTGTTGCCAGGTGACTTGGAGTGTCTTAAACAAATTAGCGCAAATTATATGTATATATGAGTTTTTTCATTCATTGCAAAACAGCTGTCATTTACACGGTCGGTCACGCATTCTCTCTCACTCTCAATAAATATCAACCCGCTTTTCATACTGAAAATTGAGTTTACAACCCCCTCACCTACATTTCACAATAAGTAATGTTGAGCTTGGAAATTAAAATTTGACATTTCCTTATTTCACACTTGGTCATGCACT
>JBAMBQ010003567.1:0-30076 GCA_037044495.1 Stegana nigrithorax
CAATTAAAAAAAAATCCGAAAACAACAACAACAAAAATAACCGAAACGACAAACCTACAAAAACTAAAAACAAAATAATCGTTGTTGGTTTTGTATGCGACTAATCGAAAAAACAACAACAACTACAACAAACACACAACTCACAATTACGTACAAAAATCGAACAAAAATTATAAAAAATAATCGATAACCAATAAATAAAACAAAACAAAAACAAATACACAATCACTCAAACGATACCCCAATCTCATCAATCATCAATCAACATCGCCTTCGATCATAACTCTTTGCATCTATCTATTGATCATGCACTTACTCCAAATCCCACTCTTGCTCTCCATCTCTCCCTCTCTTTGTATCTATATTGCTCTCTGGCACACTGTCTTTGTTTTTCTTAATGTCGTCTTCTAACAATTCGCTACGTTCCTTACATTTCCCCTACTATATAACACAAAAACAAAAAAAATCCACAAATCAAAATAATACGACAAACCACAATTACAACAACAATCCCAACAAAAACAACAACATGCACTCGTACACGAAATGCACATAATCAACGTCAAAATTCGAAAATCTTTCGATAAACCACATGTCAACAAACCAATATCAACTACAACAAAACGACGCTTGACTAAATTTGCACAATTAAATACCAATAACGGTTGGTCTTCGTTAATGCTAAACAAAACTACAAAAACCAAACCGATTGCTGTGACAAACACGCGATAACACGCATTCGATAAACGCACAATAGACCGGCGCCACCGATACACAAATCGATTTATCAGCCATTAACAAACAACTCGAGGAAACCATACGCGTCGCACGTCAGGTAAAGGAAGCTGAGGCTGCCGCACAAACCGTTCCGGCAACATCGCCCGTTTCGCAAGCCCCCATACCAACACCGATCAAACTAAATGAACAAATCCAATTGACCTTCAACAACGAACTGCCCTCACTTGGCGTCGGCAGTGGCAACGATGCGGGCAAAACACTCAACGGCAACGACTTGCAACTGTCCGAATCCAAATCGCCGGCCATCGATGAACTGACATTGGACTCGGCTGAAGAAACTGCCGATCTGGATGATAGGAACAAAAGGTATTTGATGCGATAAAACGTTTCCTTAATAAGATTATACATCTACGCCTGCATGTACTAAGACATCCTACATTTAATAATGCAATTAAGTTGTAATTGGCTTTTCAGCATGGTTTAACTGTTATGAAAGTGGTTTATCGAGTAATCGGATTTCAATTTATCAATAATCGATTTAAAAATTGTCAAATTTGCTATGTATGATTATCCCTATTATTGTCTTAAGCTCATCTTGCCCCATGCACTCTAAAAACTTATCGAGTAAGCTTTTACCGATTCAAAATTAAGCATTATATCGATTAAACGTATGATTTGCAGTAAGCTAAAACAATTAATAATCGATTTAATAGCTGCCTACTGTCTTCATGTTTGTCGATTTTATTGTGTTGTGTTAATTATTTAAAATATCGAATTTTCTATTTAGATAACTCTCTCATTGAAAATCTCGTTATTTATCAACATAACAGTAGCAAAATATTTGCTTTTGCATCTTTCTTGGTAATTCAACAATCGACACCTAACAGATCAACGATTTTTTATGTATTATAAATAAATGTCTTTATCGAAAGATTATTAGCCGATCAATTCTTTTAGAATGTGTCCTTAGCTTTGCTTTCCTTCATTTTTTGATACTCGTAACCTATGTTTCGATCTTGTCACATCTGTCGATTATCCGATTAGCGATTGCCACATCAAGCACTTTTCGAAATTCATTCGGGTAACACAGACATTGCTAATCAAAAACAATTCTCTCACAATCAAGTAATATTTTCAAAAGGTTCCTTACCTTTGGCGGTGCCGGTCTTGCGGGCGGCTCAAGCGGGGGCGGCGCCGGCGCTGCTGCCGGTGGCAATGCTGCAGGGGGCGGCTCGGGCAACTTCCTGCTTGACATCGTGCGCGTAAGTAAAACAAAGAATATGAAACGTTGAACGCAATCTCTCGAACAATTGAGCTACGGCCAACTTTGCTTTCAGCTCTTCTCCGGCAGTATACAGACTCAGGCCGGCGATGAAGCGGCCAACAGCGTCAGCGGTAGCAGCAGCAGCAGCAGTGGTGATTCCAGCGATCCCGACAGTGACAGCAATCGTGCTGCCGATGGTTACACCGAAGGCATTCCCGGTCCAGTCACGCGTCTCGTAGTCTTGGCCAATCGTGGTCTGGCCAATCTGGTGCAAGATCTAATTCTGGTATGTTTACTTGAGCTCAAGGCACACTTCTTAAGTGACCTCTCCTCCCTGCTGCCCTCGCTCGCCCTTTTATATATTGTTTCTTCTTCTTTGTTTTACAGCGCGTGGCCGCAACTAGCGAGAAGTTTGTCAACTTCAAGGCCAAACTGATTACGGCGCTGATCTAAGTCGATGCCAGCATTGCTGCCTACATCCCATGCTCATACACACACTCGTACACTTACATTCACTCACTCATACGCGCGCCGCACACAAAACATTTCACAACAACAATATGGTAACAATGTAAAAGAAAAACAGCCACAATCATAAGCACAAAATTCCGTTAAACTATGAAAGAAACACAAAATGAAGCAAATTGAAGTCAAGTCGAATAATTGCGAAAAGTCAAAGAAGCGCAACGAAAAATAATTTTATATACAATAAATAAAAAACAAAAATCCACAACAACAACCAACTAAATGTAAATTGTAGCAAAATTTTTAATTTTTAGTATAATTTAAAATTCAAGAACAAAAAGACGTTTTGAATACACGCCAAGCAAACGAAAAAAAAAAATAAAAGAATTTTTTTTAATTTATATATGAAAAATGTTTAAACAAGTAAAAAACAAAAAAAGGAAACTTTGTTTAAGTAACAATTAAAGAAGAAAAGTTTAAACTAACAAACAAAAAAATAAAAAAGGAAAAAGTAAATGAAGGAAACATTGTAAAAACTAAGATAAGAGAAGGAACGCAGAGCAGCTTTGCAAGCCACTCTGACTGTCTCACTATCGCTTCACTTGTCTAACAAACGATCATGCTCTTTCTTTTTCACTACTGATATGCTAACACAGCGACCTGCGCTCTCTCTCTCCCCTTCTCTCTTACTTTCTTTACGCAACACTCTGCCACTTGTTGTCTCTTTTCATTTCTCTGTCGTTTCACTAGTTGTAAATATTTACTGCCTTTTTTTGCATATGCATTCGTGTATTTAGACGTATGTTTGCCAGTTTTATATGTTTCTCTGCTCTATACTCAATTATTCCTATATAAAATACACATACATATACATATATAGTATATATTTATATACATATATAATTAACTTTTGTACATTTTTGTTTATTGCAAATTTCCTCTTGTTTTAATTCATAAACTTCAAAATGACTGGTGTTTTATTTACTATTATTTTTAAAAAAAAACATTATATTAAATTAATAAGAAACTATATAAAAGTCAATAGGTTTTTTAATTTTTTGTTTTGTTTTTGTATTCGCAATTTTGTTTTTAACTATTTTTTGCTTTTCTTGCTTTCAATCGTTGTTGGTGTCAAATCAAATAAAATAAAATAAAAAAAAAACGAATCGCATCGAAGTAGAAGCAGAACATGACATCCTTGTGAGGTAAACTTAAATTAAAACTTATAAAATATATTTAAAAAAAAATGGAAAAAATCAAACTGGAGTTGTTTAGTTTAAGCATTTTTTTTATTATTTCTAGTAGATTAAGTTATCTTTTTTAAATAAAAATTTATAAAATAATATATTGTGAGTATTTATTTAGACATAAAGCTGGCTGCTGAAAAGGTTGGAAATGCTTCCTATATTTTCCGATTTCCCAGATCCTGCAAATTACATGCTACGATCTCTGTTACACTGCTTATGTTTAAATTGGTATCGTAAGTGCCTTACTAAACGTGTGCCCATGCATACATATGATATTTCTTATTATTTTTCCTTATTTTTGTCGCCTCACTTCGTGTGGTCACAATGCCCACCACACAATCATCTTAAGTGTCACTTCCGTTTTTCACGCAACCATAAAACACATAGCACGCATGCTGGGAAATCGCTTTAAATTGTAGAAAACCTCGAAGCAGCACACTTGAAATGAAGTTACTTATTACTTTGGCAAATAACATATTGGTTTCGTCATATGGCGCAGAATCCAAAGTTTACTCTAAATTGAGCATGCGAACTCATTAAAATGCAAATTGAGCGCTAAAACAAAAACAATGCATTCGTATGTTAAACGAATATGCTTATAAAAAAATCCATAACAACAACAACAACAAAGCACCTAATTTCCCACAATCTTTTAAGCCGGGTCTGTATTTTTCTGTGCTTATCGAAACGATTATCAACATGTTGTTGGGCTTCGCTTTAATTAAGATCGCACAAAGCAACGGCAATAGCAGCAATAGCCACCGCCCCAGCTGAGGATAGCAAGAAGAAGAAACAGCACCGAATGATGGCGCAGCACCCATGGTCACCATTGCATTGTGCACGTGAGCAAATGCGAGGAGGGCGAATGCGCAAAGTGCCGACAGCAACAGCTATGCAAAGAAGAGTGCTATAGCAACAGAGATGTTCAAGTGGCTGCGTAACTGCACTGCCTGCAAAAAAGAACAAAAAGAACAGACAGTCAAGTGCAAGAGAATGCAAGTGTATGAGCGCGTAAGCAAGCCAGTGGCGAGTCTGTTACATGTATGTACTCGTATGTAGATATGCATGTATGTGTACCGTTAGTCAAACGAACGTAATGTCTAGTAAGGTTGTTGTTGTATTGGTTGCCACTGCTACAGTAGCTACTCCTGCTATGTTGTTGTTTCATGTACTACGCTTTGTTTGTGGTTTGTTTGGCATTTGTTTTTGTTCGGGTTTTTGTCATTTATGCACAATTTGTCGTTACTAATGACTTAATTCATTTAACAGGCATAGTAAGCCGCAAAGTGTGCGTGCAAAAGAGCGAGTGGGCAAGTGAGAATGAGAACTTGACTGTAATATAAATGTGTGCTGTTGTTGGCGTGTGGCAGCCAGCACAAACAAACACACAACGTCGTATCAAGTGCAAAAGCAATAAACAAAAAACATAAGAAATAAAGAAAAACACAAAAAAAAAAATTAACGCCTATATAGCAAACATCATTTAGCCGATCTGAACGTCAGCCGAACCGGCGGTCAATGCATGAACGCAGAAGCGCGTGAGCTAGCACAGCGTACAGATCACACAGCTGCTAAGTCGAGCTCCAGTCTTGGCACAACTTAACTTACTCAGTCGTGATAGCAATTGTCTATGCCAAGAACTAAATAGATAATAAAAAAAGCTAAAAAAAAAATTTCATTACGAAATTAACAGTTTTTGGCAATGGCATATTTTTATAACAACCATTGCAACAATAATCGGATGCATATGCACAACAACGATGACGGCAGCAGCTCGGACGATCCGCTTTTAATGCAAAACACCACAAACCAGACAGCAACCACGAGAACAACGGCAAATGATGGCAACAACACAACAGACTGCAGCATCATCGATTCGGACTCATCGACTAACGATGGCTTCTATCTTGGACGCAGTCGTCGTGAGCGTGTTCGCGCGTTCCTAACCGCCCCGCTGAAAGCAAATATGCCACGGCAGACAGTAAACGCACGGGAACGCGGCCGCACGCGCAGGTATGTGCCACCAGCCTCAATCAAGCGCATAATAATCCTCTGACTCGATATTTCTCTGCCTCTTCCATGCATGCTTAGCGTCAACGGTGCCTTCAACTCACTGCGCACGCTTATACCCACGGCTCCGTACAATCGCAAGCTTTCGAAAATCGAGATACTCCGCCTGACCACCAGCTACATCTGCCACCTGGAGGCGTGTGTGTCCACAGGTGAGTGCCACTGTGCTGATACGCTGATAGCGTATATATAACTTACTAACAACGTTGAGCGATGTAGGCATTGTGGACAGACCGTGCAGTGTGCACCAGCAACAGTTGAACCCCGTGCCACCGAGGGATGCGCGCCCAGCGATCTGCACATTTTGTGTGGCTGCCTCTGGTGCAAAGAGCTGCCACCAGTGAATAAACATCAATGGTACTTAAGCGACTGCCAAACGACTGCTAAGGCATAGCATGGCACTATGTACAATCAGCGTAGATTTTATCGAAATTTGCTTTTTTTGTGAATATCTTTTTAAATAAACATTGGACATGTTTACAACATGAATAAATGAAGTTATTTGCAATATGATGCAAAGTCCAGTTGGATAACCTCTTAAGTTGTCTCCAAAGCGAGATGCGTTTATCTTGCATACTTTTAAGCTCAAACAACTACTTGAATGTGGAAATCTGTTAGTGACACCTGTGACAACTGACAGCATTATTCTCCATCCGTCGACATTCTCTATCTGACTGATTTGTCTTGATCATCAATAAAATGACGTTGAATAACGCATCGAAATAGAAAGTATTCCCCATGGTTTTCGTAATACAGAAATCGACCAGCCTGCTCTAACCTGTTAGGCACTCGCACGGGTGCGCCGCTGGCCAGGTCTAGCCTTTGTAGATACTTCTACCAATATAGTAGTATTTATCAAAATTAATAGTAGTAGGTTTAGTGTTTTGTTGAACTTGGAATGCAATCCAAAAGCAAAAGGCGAAATCAAATTTAAAATTCACACAAAATGACCAAAAACATATGTTACATGCTTAATATTTATAAACTGCTGCCGACAACATTAGCCATTGCAAATGTTTGACAATAACTGTAGGCTTAAAAAGCGTACAAACTCCGCCGACTACATCGGCTTATAAGAATATGTAGGAAGCCTATTAGTGGTCTTATAATTTAATTGTGTTTGGAGGTTACATAGGAATTTGAAGTTCGAGTTTAGCTTGCAGTTAGTGCAACGTGAATATTGACTCGTTGCATGCCACGGCAATCACTGCAAACCATGCCCCATGGCATCGAATGATGGTGGTACATTCTGCGTGCCTGGAGATGGAATGCTATACTCATTACTTGACTGTGGGCTGCTTTGAATCGGATAGACGACACGCTTACGCATGTCCAAACGCTGACGCCCTGAGGCTTTGGCGGCGCCACTGGCCGAAATAGGCGGTGGATCGTTCCAGCCGGGCGTCAGTGAACCTATTTGCGAGTGAGATAACGACAAACTCAGTACAGAACAGATTGCAGTGTACATTTGTAGCCTACCTGGAAACGGCGCACTCGCGGCATGTGGCGGATAGGCTCCATTATTTTCAGGCGGTTGTTCATTCATTTCGCTGATGTGGCGGTTTTCTATTTTGGCAACATCATAATAAAAATTTAAACAACTGTCGTTCTACGACGTCAAATGTAAACAAGTGCGGCTAATGCGGGCAAACCTCCTGCCTATATGTACTTACGCGCTGCTGCTCGTTTTCAGGTGTGTGCGTTACTGCATAACTAGCAATCAAGCTTATTTAATTACAATTTGTGCTGAACATCTTGCTGTTGCGAAACGTTTGACACGATGAGCACTTGTAGCACTTACAGTGTGTGAGAGTGAGAAAGAATGGCTTCGTGCTCTGCAAAGTGGGAACTCTACCTTATCCCTAATTATTTCCAAACTTAAATTGCGACTTGGCAGCACTGTGTGTACTTAAAGTAAATGCAGAGAATATGTATACATATTCTCTGGTAAATGCCAAATTTTAAGTAAAAAGAAGCCAGCGGTGTGCTTTATTGAAATTTATAAGTTTTCATGCAACTTTGTTTAGCAAAATGAAAAATAAGCATTCAATTCGAACATACGAAATTTCTTGGCAGCATTATTACTTGTCATATGCGTTAGAAATCATTGGGCACATGCCCATATCGTAAATTTTAACAACGATGAGATGACCGTTGTCGACAAGAACACTGCAAACTCTTACGACAACAGGTGGCGCACAATGAATGCATTACAGTCAAAATTTTAGTATCAACAAAAAAGTGACTTCCTGGCCAAATCAAACAAAGTCTGCCCTTATTACAGTTGCTGCTGCTGTTGTTGTTGTTGTTCTTGTCATATATAGCTTATTTGCTCGCTTTGCACGTTTCGCTGTGTTTGCTGTGGCCGTAGATTTCTAAATTCTTTGTAATCTGCGCTAGCATGTATGTGGTTGTTGTTGTTTGTAGCAATCATCCAACGGCAGCCGTGTTGCCTACTTTTAAATGCTGCCAAAAATGCTGCCCACAAAAGTACATTGAACACATGCGTGCATAACCAACCGTCATTGAATTCAAAATAGAAAACATGCAGAGCTGAAAGTGCTGTTTTTTTATTCTTTTTAAACCAACGGATTAGGTAAGATTAAAGAAGACATAAGGCCACATCAACCGGGAAATTCCTGGTTATTAGAATTGTTAGCTAAATGTCAGCATTAAAGAGATCAAACTATGTTCGTACAACGGGTTTTCGTCCCTAAGGGAAAATTGAAATCTTCTGGTGCGGGAAGGTGTACTGCATTAAAGCAAATGCTGCCGACAAGCCAACGGTTTGGTTTGCATTTTATCAATTGCTAACCAAATGAAATTCTAAAACAAAAAAATTCCCCCACACACACAAAGAACAACAATCAAAATTTCAGGCAGTCATCGACGTCAGTTGCTTCCCATTGCCATAATTTCGTCAATTTACGATGCCTGATTAGAATCAATTTAAAGTGATTTTATTGCTCACGTGTCTGTGCTCATGTCCGCTTTCCACAATTTTCACATTTCCACACACTTGCACAGGCACGGTCAATTGTTTTTTTTCTTTTTGGTCTTGTTTTCCTTTGTTCTTGTTCCATTTTTTCACAACTTTTACCTTGCCGGCAGCAAACGGTTGATGTGACTTGAACTTATTTTTGTTGTTGTTGTCGCTTTTGTTACAATCCTTGTGGCGCATCGTTTAATATGCGTACTTCTGCTCATTTACATGGTTTTTTTTTCTACGGTTTCATTTGTCACTTGAATGCGTTTTTTTCTCACTGAAATGAAATTTTCTCAAATATCACTAAAAATCCATTTAATTTTTCTATTTCCCTTTGTTTTTGACACTTCTTTGAACACACAACAAAAACGAATGAAGAAGAGTGTACAAAAACACAACTCGCATGTTGTTGCTGTTGTTGTTGTTGTGCACCACAAGCTAAAAGTGAAAACCAAAAGACAGAACAGGAGAGAAAACCAACAAGAAAATAAAAAGAGAAGCGGCTCTCAGCAGTAGGGGGTCCGAGTCGGAGTTTTCCCTAAGTGCGCTCGAGCAGCGGCGACAACAGCAAGGGACACTGATTGCATAGACATGCGGACGGACGTGTGAAATAATCGATCCTTAACAATAACGACAACAACAACAACAGCAAAGCAACAACAACAGCATAAACGATAAATGGAGCGAAGAAAAACTATAGGCAAGCATTTTAAATTCATTGGATTATGGAAATGTGAAAATGCATTTAAGCCAGGCCGCCAATCTGGACTATCGGCTGAAATCCGGTTTGTCCCAGTATTTTCAGCAAATAGCATAACGTATTTTCATAATACGTTTTATGCAAAGTGCACATATGCCAAGAGAAAATTAAGAAAGTCGCTTGTCACTCAAATTGCGTGTAGCATCATTAATTGTTGTTACTGTCATTGACGTTGCCATTGTGACTGTGACTGTGACTGTGACTGTCGTTGTAGTTGTTGTTGTTGTTGTTGCAGCTACTGATCCAGTGTATCTCCTCAATTGCCACACTTAGCCTACACACATGTGCGTCACGCATTTGCTGGCGACTCCTCCACGCTGCCACGCTGCCACGCTGCCACTTGAGAACACCCAAGGCAGGCGGGCAGACGGGCAGGCGGGCAGACGCAGTTACGGATGCGACTCATGCTAGGCGCGTCGTTAGCCGCTTATTTATGGCAAACAAGTGATCCTGAACGGTTGCAAGGTGTCCGCTTACAGGCCTCCCATGTCAACGCTCAAATGTCCTTTGGCCAACTCAGTTTGGTCGCCTGCTGCGCTGCGCCAACGACTGGCATTGCTGCTTGCCTGCCTGGGACCCGCAACAGGCCACAGGCAAGGCAGGGCAGCGTCGCACCCGACCGCTCTCGTGCATCTGCATCTGCACTGGAGCCAATGCCCAGACCTGGCTTCAGGTTAGCTTTGCCTTCGCCTGTTTGGAAATGGGCAAACAGTGTCTGGCGCTTGGACTCTGCGCTGCTACTGCCGCGCATCGCCTGCCAACGCGCATTCGTCCCATGTGCATTTGGCGGCTACTGAACCACCCACAGCAGTCGCGTCCGTCGCAGCTGACGACATGTGATGTGCACATGCGAACAGCATCGTTGAGGAGTGAAACAATGCAGGAAAGCCATTTCCATTATTGTCGCCATATAAGTGGACAACTTTATTGGTGCGGTGCTGACCGACCGCGCTGGCTTGGCTCGCCTCGCCTCGCCTCGCCCGGGCTGGGCTGGGCTGGGCTGCGCTGCGGACGGCAAAAGGAAACGAGTTTCGTTGCTGGCAGTCTGTTACATTTTCGAGACCTTTGCGTGCGGTTCGTGTTAAATTGTGTTTTTCACTTTTTGCTTTTCGGCATTTATTTTTTGTAAATTCTCTTTTTTTATTGTGGTGTTTTTTGCATGCATATGCATATGCATACATGTACACATATGTGTATGCATGTGTGTGTGTATATGTGTGAGTATAATTCTATTTGCGTGTTGAGGCTGCTTCACTTAATTGCGTTTTGCAATTGCAACTGGCTCTTTTCGGTATGTTGTTGTTGTTGTTGTTGTTGTCGCCACATGCTAATGCATATGTGCATATGTGCATGTGTGCATGTGTGTACCATATGCATTTAAAAATGCTGCATTCAAAGTGCGACACATTTTCGCTCCAAGGGCTCCAAGCAGCTTCGACGTCGCCTGACAATCAGCCACGCAGGGTTGGCTGCCCAGCAATAATTATTTAACATATGTTTATTGCATGCTGGTGTCCTAATTATGCTGGCTGCCCTCTGCCTCTTTTCTTCTTATTTCTTTCCCTTGTTTGCTTGCCTTGTTTGTTTGTTGGAGTTGCAGTGCATTAAGTCAAACTGCACAGAACAAGTTTGCTTTTTGCAATCCCCTAAATGCAATCAAGAGTTTCTAGATAGGTTTGTATATTTATTCTTGCGCATTAATGCCAGAAGCGTTCGCCTGCAATGCCACGGCTGGATCCGGAGAAGTCGGTGCCCGTCCGAAACTTGAGTGAACCGATTCTACTCAGTACTAATGAGCAAATCAGTTTGTGGCCTTGCGAGCCAAAATGAGCCAATTGAACACCTTATGTAGGCCCCATGGGCGTAGTTGCTGATGATGTTGCTGTTGCCTTTATTGCCTCTTTTGACTGCGTGCCACAAGCGAACCAAGTTCCAAGTAGTGGCAGCGGCCCTAATCACTCTGTAAGAATTTCAGCTCACATGTATGGGCAGCAGACACGTGCCAAAAACTCCTTTTCTTTATTTATGTTTTTTGAATTTTTCTTTTTTTTCTTCTTATTTTTTATTTTTGTTGTTTTGCACACTTTTATTTTCAATGCTGTGGAATTTTGTTTTTTTTTTTCGCTAATTTCTTTTAATGACTGACAACAGCCGGCAGCAGCAGCAGCAGCAGCAGCAGCAGCAACAAGCGAATCGCTCTCGTAACAATGTTTACATATAAAAGCAACAACTATGCATGCAACAACAGCAGAAACTGGTGCAATTTGCCAAGCAGCACAATTTTGAAACAATTGTTAAATACGCATCGAACAACAAAAATAACAGCAACAACAACAATAAGAAGAGCATAAAGGCACAACTGCAGACGTCGCATGCAATAATGCGGCCAATGCGCCGTTGGTTGTTGTTGCCGTTGTTGTTGTTGCCGAGTTTGCTGCTGCTGTTGTTGATTGTCTGAATAAAGTTGATGATGTTTGTGTTTAGAAGGCAGGCTGCTGTTGGCAACATGCCGGTAATAATGGCAATGACGACCATGGTGATGATGATGACGATGACGATGACGATGACGATGACGATGATGATGTTATCCTCGCCACAACCGAAAGTGACAATTGTCGTGAGTGTAGCTGACTGATCATTATGTCAAAAGCTGCAATGTCTGCTGTTGCACCTTTATTGCTGTTGCTGTGGCTGTTGTTGCTTTTGTTGCGGCAGCAGCAACAGGCAAACTAAACGATGCATTATACAACAATTGACTGTGGTCCCATTGCTGCGTCCTTAAGGTTCACGACGCAAACTTGAGTTGCACAACCTTCTCGCTCTCGCTCTCTCCTTCGCTCTCTCTTTCGCTCTCTTGCTGACGCAAGTCTCAAGCGAAACACATGAAACTTGTTTCAGTTGATTGTTGTTGTTTTCGTTATTATTATTGTTATTATTGCAGTTGTTGTTGTTGCTGTTGCAGCTTTTTTTCCTTCTTAAGTTGATTATCGTTATTGCTGCGGCTGCGGCTGCGGCTGCGGCTGCTGCTGCTCTCTGTCACTTAAATATGCTGACAGATGTTCTGGGGTTCACTTAGCCATTTGCTGTGCGTGCATATTCATCTGCTGCTTAGCGTCCTGCTGCCGTGTCGCCTTGCCAGCCAGACACAACTGTGCAACTTGCACTTAATCTTCATAATTCCCGCATCGAATAATTGTGAAGACCACAACAATAACAACAACAGTAACAACGTTGCCCAGTTCAGACGAGACGCAACCAGCGTAAAGCGCCGCAATGCAGTAAACAGAAGCAAACTGAGCGAGCTGCGAATGTGTGTGTGTGTGTGTGTTTGTGGAATAACATTAGGTCAAACTCATTGTCGTCGTCGTCGTCGTCGTCGTCATCACCATCATCATCACCATCATCATCACCGACATTGCCGTCTTTCATCTAGAAATCATTCATGATCGCATCATTTTCAGTTCTAACAGCCGCATAAGCACACAAATGGGAATGTCGGGGCATGTGCTGCAGTTGCCGCCGCCAAGACACTTTTCCTCTTGGGCTCCTTTTGCATTTAAGCTGCTCGCAGGCGTTGGTCGGTATTTAGTTTAGAACTCCTTAATCCATGTTGGCTGCACGCACTCGATTTAGCAGTTATCGAGGCCCAGACCAGCAACTTAGTTGCCTATGCTAAACCAGCCAAAAAGTATGCTACACAATTTACGCTTAGGCACGTGCACAATTTTTAGTAAATGCGCTAAGTTTAATCGGTATTGCATGGCATACCATGTGGCATTGTGAATAATGCAAATGCAGAATGAGGAATCCGCTTAATTTAAGCAATTGAAGTGGCAAGCTTCCCATGCGCAAAAGCCACACCCAAGGTTTGACTCAGCCTAGACCTGTAAGTAAAAAATAATGCACTCAAATTGTTGCACAGCAGCATCTGCAGTAATTTTGTTTCAATTTTCTTTTCATAGGCCCATTGTGCCGTGTGTATGAGCTGCCTAGGTTTGTCTGGCATGTAACATAGTTTAATTTACAATGGCCTCTTGTTGCTCCGCAGTAGCATTGAAGTGCGTTTCTTCGCAGTTCTGGCCATATTAAATGGTACAAACTTGGGTAATTGTAACCTAAAGCTTCCGTAAACCTAACATAGCGCTTAGGCAAAACATACTTTTGTCCGAACCCAAGGCTATAAGCAACTTTGACTTACCCCTGCTCCATAGTTATCTGACCAACGAATGCTCTTGCATGGATTACTGGAATACCTCCTCATTCTAGAAACCTTATCGTATGCGCATATTGGCTGCATATTCGAATTGATTTCGGTGGCAAAATGTCGCTTGTCTAAATCGAACTAAGGCCAAACCATCGTCACGGACTGAGTGCGGCGTCATGTGATTTGTCAACTGTTTCTCAATCAGTTGCCTCCATGGCCTGGAACTTCATAATGGGCTTGGCAAACAGTTGCAGCTTTCGCTTGCACTAACAATGCAATGCAATGCAATGTTAGCTCACTGCTCCATCGTCTGCAGTTCCCTTTGCCATGTTATTCCTGTTCCACCGCTGCAGCTCCCTTCGCTCTCTTTCTCGTATATGTAGGCACTGTGCATTGCATTACTCGTCCCTCGTCTGTCGTCCGTCGTCTGTCGTCCGTCGTCTGCATGTTCCTGCTTCTGTTGCTTCGTTTTTAGTTTTTTTGCACATGTCTTTGCTGCTGCCCCTTGCTTCGACCCAATGCGTTGTTGTGGCACATATAACCGTTTTAGGGTCTGGATCTGGGTCTGTGACGATGCTACACGATTACTTAAGAAAATCCCAACAACAACGATGCGCCAAGTGGTTGCTACTTGTTGGACAGACATTGCGACAAACACGCAGACTTCTTTGCACGTACATATGTACACATACAATATAAATAACTGCAGATGCACACATACATATGTATGTATGTATATATGTACATATGCACTTATATACAACACACACATACACACACACACATGTGCGTGTATGTGTTTTTGTGCTTTTGTTTTGGTTCTTGTTTCTTGTTGCTTGCGCGCTGCTTCCTGCATGTGGCGCGAATTGACAATGTACAATGTTGTTGTTGTTGTTGTTGTTGTTGTATGTTATTTGCGGCAACTGAGTCATCAGCAACAACAACAACGGCAAAAGCAAAAACGTACACGCCTGTTGCTCAACTGTACCCTTATGCGCCATAAATTAAAAATTATGTTTTAAGCAAAAAAAAAAAGGAAAAAAAAAAAAAACAACAAAAAAGCAAATTAACGCAAAAAAAAGGAAAATAAAAATAAAAAAATAAAAAAAAAACGACAGCGCAGCGACAGTGACAACGACGGGTAGGTAAGTTGACGGAGAAGTTGAGCGGTTGCTGAAGGCAGAAAACGAAGACGCAGCAAGTTCGCAAAGTCCAAACCAAAACAAGCGCAATTAAAGACAATAACAACAACAACAACAACAACAATAATAATAGCCGACATGACTGCGGCCGCGGCTGCTTAAGCAACAACAAAATTTTGCAGCTTGCAATAATGTGCTGATGTTGTTGCTTTTGCATTGTTGCTGTTGTTGTTGCTATTCCTGCTGCATAATCAAGATCAAGTTTTGCTTTTTGTCGCAGACACAATTCAAATATGAAAGCTACTTTTTTATGTTGTTGCTATTGTTGTTGTTGTTTCGTTCTTTTTTTTGTTTGTTTGGTTTATTTTTTTTTTTGGTTTCATTTTCGTTTTCTTCTTCTTCCTTAGGAAGCGGCAGTGTAGTCTTCGTCTTGATCTGCGGAAGGAAGTCGCATTTGTTGTTTTCAACGTTTCATCCCAGCACAGACACACACACGCACACGCACACACTCGTCTTCTTCCTCGAGAGAGCCAGAACCAAAGAGCGACTGAGATGGCCTGTGCATGAGTCAATCAGCAGCAACATCGACATCAGCATCAGCATCAGCATCAGCATCACCAGCAACAGTTCAGCATAGTCGATCAACTAACCCTTTGAATCGAGGCGGGCAATGTGCCATTGAAGCATGCAGCCATGCAGCCAAGCAGCCATGCAGCCAAGCAGTCGCAGCGACTCCCGACTGGCGACTAGCGACTGGCGTTGAACGTTAAACGTTGAGCGTCGACGCTTCCCCTGAAAGGAAGTTGTTATGCAAATTGTGTTAATTTGTTGCTGGCGAAATGTTGTTGAACTTTGCCTAACACAGATTTTGTATAAAGTAGTCTTCTTCTTCTTTTTTGGTTTCGTTCTCCTTACGATGGGAGGATCGTTTGCGCTATTCGAAAGTTTACTTGTTGCATGCTGTGCGAGCGCATCCGTTCATTGTCATACGTTAGCCCATGCGAACATTGTCCTGGGGTTGAAGCGGCTCGGAATTAAAGGCCACCAAAAGAAAACATGTGCCCATTAGTCTCTTAACGCTATCGATCTTACAGCGGTCTCACGACTGCATTGATGTTGGTTGCGCATTTCAGCATATACGATATGAAATAATGCTCCTACCGTAATCTTAGCAAAGCTAACGGATTATATGTAAGTCATTGAAGGAAGTCTCTTCGACTCATGTACATATGATCTTGAGATTTCTTTAAAAGATTTTGTTGATTTGTGCAAGATTGATTTCGGTTTTAAGATTCCGATTAGTTACTCTACTCTCTCCTTTACTATTTTTATGACATCTTTATATTTTTGCAGTCAGTGCACGAGTCACTATTTGTAAGAGGACTGGTATGCCAGCCCCTCAATTGTAGGCCAGTTGCTGAAGAGATTGCCGTTTGAGATAATCAAGCGTCTTTATTACGAGTAAAAGAGCGCCAGAAGTTTAGCATACCTCAAGTAATTCTTCTTCTCTCTGCAACTTCTGCATTTCAGGCAACCTTTCCTTTTTTCTAGTTATATTTAGAACAACATGGGAGAGTAGGGTCCATTGCAGCTTGACAGTCTTGAAGAAGAACATGAAACCCATTTCAGTCACAACGATAGCCAAACACATAAGACCCACTTAAGAGCCTTTGAGAGCTGAAGCAGCACTCGTCTATGCTCGATGTTGCTAATTACTCGTACACAACGACCATCCTTGGCTAAGACCAAGATGAGCTGGGGTGTGCAAACGGTAAGCGACTGAACCCATGCCGCTGGCATATGCTGATGTGATTTACCGCAGGGAATCAATACAAATGCCTGCGTTAGCGCGGCTTGGCTACTTAGGGCGTTGATGGACGACGGCCTTGCGCTTGGCCGACTCTCACTCGCTCGCATGTAAGCTGAAGAGCATTGGAAAGCATACATGCCTTGACAAGCGATTATCACACCTTGACTGCCCGCAAACCTCCGGCACTGCACTGCAAATCCTTGTAATCCAAGTTGGTAATGACATGGCTGACTAAGCGAGGCACTGGCAAGTAAGAAGAAAGAAAAAAATAAGCGCAAACGAAGCAGCAACAACAGAAAAGGAACAAAAAGTAGAGAAAATGTCATTTTAAGAATTCATGCAGAGGCAAAGCGGTGACCACAATTTACGGCAGCGACGCAACCAAGAGAATTTTGAAAACTAAAGCAATTGTCGTCGAGGCTAATGAGTGGCAACGGCGACGGCTGCGGCAGCGGCAGCGGCACCAGGATACCGAAGTGTGTGTACCGCATAAACTTTCATGACTCCGAACGCAACGCAACGCAACGCAACGCAAGTCAGCTCGACTCTTCTCGACTTGGCTCATCTCGGCTGGGCTTTGCGAGCTAATTATTTTGCAATTTATTTACTGTTCACTGACCGCAATCGTTGCACCTTTGCACGCTTACAGCCGCAGCATGAAAAGCACTTTTTTTCGTTGCTTTTCTTTTCGTTTTGTTATTCTTAAATATTTTGGGACTTTTTTGTATTTTTATACATAATATATATATATTTTTTATTTCATCCATGAGCAGTTCAGCTCTGTCATTGCATATAAAGCCAATCCTGAGCAATAATTGCCCTGCCCACATGCCTGTCTGGCCGTAGCACCTCTCAGATTTGTCTACTTGCGTCTGGCTTTGCTTTTGAATATGAACTGCCTATGCAACTAGGGACAGGGTGCTTTCGAATATGTATGTGTTGTTTTTTTGTTAAACCGACTTTCTTTTCGCTATGCTCTGTCGAGAATCGTGCTGCTGACATTTGCAGCCACAATATTCAAAGCATTTCAACTGACTATGGCAAAACGCCTGGCGCGGACCTCACATTACGTGGCCAAGATGATGACCAAATAAAATGATTTTGTTTTGATCTGTTTTCTGTCCAATGGAATGACCCTCACCCACCCCTCGCACCACTTTAGTGGACATATCCTGCTGAAGCGGAAAATTCTGCTGTAATCACAATTTAGTGTCGTTTTCCGGAACAACTTAAATCACTTAAGCGGACACCCCTCAACCGGAAGTGGCCAGTGCATTTCCATAAAATTCTAAGAAAAACCCTTATAGTTGCACAAGCCGAAGGTATGTTTCTTTTGTTTTTGGTGTTACTTATATAGAATGTACATGCCAAACTGTTTCAAATTTTCGGTATTCCTGTTTATTTATTTTATTTTATTTTTATTTTTTTGTTTTTGATCAGTTTTTACAGCATTGGCGTGTCTTTTCTTATACTCGTGTTATATGTCTTCCATACGGTTGGTGCTGCCGTGGGTGTCTGCACTAAAGCTTTCAGCCATAAATTTAAGTTAATTTTACTCTACATAAATATTTTGTCAGTTATTAGTATATATTTTTTTTTATTAAATTGAATAAAATTTAGATTTTGTATTTTACATACAAAAATCATCATGGTTCATTTCTGTATTATTTCGCATTGACAGAAATGCCAATCTATATACATATGTATGTATATCCTATAATGCCGCTCTCCGCTGGCTGGCTTGCCAGTCGTGTACGAAGTTGCGTGTTTATACTGAGACGCTTTAGAACACGCACGAAGAACGGCAATGCGTACCTTGCGCTGCTTATTAACATAACAAAAAACTATCTTCAACACAAGGAACAAAAAGAAGAGGAAAACAAACAAAAAATTAAAAACGAAAATAATAATAAATAAGTAAAAGCAAAAAGCAAAAGCAAAGTCATTGTAATCGAGCCACGCACAGCTGCCGCATATAGCGATTATGGCAGTCAAGATCATTTAAGATTGACTATGAAGTGCCAACATGTTTCAAATGTAACCAAGTTAATAATTTTAAGTGTTCTTTGTATTTTATTTTTTTTTTTGCTTTTTTTTGTGTATTATGCATGCCATTTGGCAAATATTGCGACAACAACAACAACAGCATGAACAAGAAGAAGCACGATGGCAAGCCGAGTGGCAACTGATTAAACTCAACCAATCCTCAACGTCTGCTTGCATTCTTCAACGTTTTCTTCAAATTTCTCTTTGATTGATTATTTTCTTACGTTTCTGTTATTGTTCTCGTTACTGCTGTTGGTTGTTGTTGTTGTTGTTGTTGTTGTCTACAGTCGTCCAGGTACCTGCCAGTCGTACTGATTGATTACGCTGCTGTGCCTTTCTCGTTACTGTCACTGCTGTTGAGTACACAACGTTCCGCCATACACAGGCTGCAGTTGTTTATTTTTTAACTTAAGCCCGAAACCCATATGCAAACTGAAGACCCAAAAAGGAAAAAAAAAAACAAAAACAACAACGGCTTAGCAAACTGTCGGCAGCAGCAGGACAAGGGCAAATGCTTTAAATTCTGCACAGCAGTTGGTCGAGCAAATCTAAGCCTAAGCCATGTTAATGCAATTTTGGCAAGAGGTTAGCCTAGCAGGATGTCTACATAAGTATTACAAAAAAAAAGAAAGGAAATAAAATAAAACAAAACAAAAAAAGGAAAAGGTTGTGCAAATTCCGTATGGCGTGCAATTGCAGATGTGCTAAGCAGACATTGAGCTGACCATGCGCGCCAATTCGGCCGGGCAGGAAAAGTGTCGCATGATGTTGACAAATTGGCGCAATTAATGTGGTTAGCAATAACAAAACATTGTAAATGTTAGCGGCATTAAAACTAAATACGCAGCCGGAATATCAGCAACACCATTAACAATTTAATGCATAGTGTTTGGGCCACAATACAAAGCATTATATGTCCATTAGTGGCATGCAGTGACCCCGCCTGCTCTATGGTGTAGTTCAGTTCAATTAAAAACAACAACAACACAAAAGCGACAAAGCAAGGGAAGGGAAAGCAAAAGCTTGCGCTTGGCCAATGCACGTGTTCAGCTGAGTGGCTTGTGGTGAAGCCGCAGTCAGCTGAGCTGAGATGAGGCAGCAGCGAAGTCTGATCCCGTGCGCCAAAAGCCAAAAGTTCAGACTTTCTTTTCGTTGCTGACTTTGGGTCATTCGCCAAGTCGTAGCATTGCTGCATGTCGTTTTTTTTTTATTTTATTTAATTTTCTCCTTTTTTATTTGTCATTTTGTTGTTGTTTTTTTTCAAATGTTTGTGGCCGCGTTGGCCCAAAAGTAACACAGTGTAACATTTTGTATCTTTGTATCTGTCGTCTTACCCCATTGCTATATGTTTCACTTAAACCAAACTAAAAAAGAAAATAAAATAAAAATAAAAAATTATATACAAAATAAAGGGCAACAAAAGCAATTTGGCTTGACAAGCGACGAACAGCTGACAGACTCAGTTGCCAAAGTGACAAAGACAATAATGAGTGTTTGCCGCGCGCCGATGATGATTAAATTTACCGTGCGACACTCGCCGTGCTGCGAGTCGCTGCTTTTGCTGCTGCTGCTGCTGCTGCTGTTTCTGCTGTTTCTGCTGTGCGCGCAGGCGGGCGGCAAAGTCAACGTCAACATTAGCGACAGCTCGCCGCTCTATGTGGTAAAGTGTCATTGAACTCCTCGGCTGCTACGTAATACAAAAACAAAAACAATAACATCAAACATAATTAATATTAAAAAATAAAAATACAAACAGACAGACTCACAGACAGACAGGCAGTGAACAAGCGTACATTATTTTTATAACAAACCAAATATTTTTTTTTATTATTAATAATTTATTTGGTATTTTTGTAGCAGTTGTTTTTTTTCGTATGCCACATTTGCGCTCATTGCCAATCAATTGAGTTTCTTTGGTTTAGTTATTTTTTTAATCTAATTTTATAATTGATTTAGTTATTGGTTTCGCTTCGTTTTATTTGTAATTTCTTTTATTTATTTTTTTTATAGCACGTTTTGTTTTTTTTTGACATACCCCCCGCAAAAAGAGTTTGGCGCTTTTGGCGGCAATTTCAAAGTGTGCGCATTTGGCTGCCAAGCGGCATAATGGGTTAAGCACATGCCAAACGCTGTAGGCGCTGCCATGAGTTGTCTTTTATAATTAATATTGGTAGCAGCTAATGCCCTTTCTTTCTTTTTTCTAACCAACGACCAGCAAACCCCACAGCACACAGCACACATCACACACCCCCAACGCCGCACGCCAAGCCAGAAGTGCCACACAAAGCACATTCACGCCACGCAGCGCATTTGTATATCGTCTGGTCTCGTCTGTTCTGTTCTGGTCTTGCCTATGCTATGTCGCATATCGTATATTGTAGGCAGGTACGTGCGTGCGTGTCGAGCTTTTCAAGTGATAAATTACTTAATGAGCGCTTTTTGCTCCCTACGCGCGCGTCCTCACCCTCATTTTAAATAGATCTATAGCAGTTTTTTATTTTGAATTTCTTTTTTTTATCGCTTTTGTATAGAGTTGTTTTATTCCTGTTATTGTTTTTTGTCATGTTTATTTTACAAATAGGCAACTGTAAAGGCTTGTTTACACGTGCAACATAATGTAGCGCTTGACAAGCGAATTGCTGGATTTCTTTCATCTCATACGCTGGCAATCATGTAAAAGACATTTTTGTGCATTTTTTTTCACAACTTCGCTTATTTGCTTAATTATGTAGCATATTCAAATTCCCACATTTATATATACAGTCGGACTATTCCGGCCCCAACGACTTCACTATATAGAAGTTTCGTTCAGGGAGGTCCAAGTAAATGAAAAAAATTTTAAAATCACTATGTATTTATAGAGGACTCTCCGTTATAGGTTTCTTCATTATAAATGAGTTCGATATACACAAGTCCGACTATATATATATTATGATATATATTATGTTATATATACAACAATATAATATATATTATGTCATTAAAGCTTTGTTTGAAGCCAAACATTGTAAAATAAAAAAACTTCAAAAAAATCCAATGTATATATCTTAGGCCCTAAATGCTTGCTGCGTATTAAATTAGCGGAAGATGAGCCACCTGAGAACACTTTATGGCTTATCAAAATGGTCTGAAGATATGCTAAATATTTAATATGACAAACCATTTTATATGTCAGTGTAATATTTATGGGTTATGTTATTTACCACCTTGGAAGCGACTTTGATATACTCATCTAAGCTTAACGACAGCTCCGGGTGCCGGACTTGTGACATTTGCATGGCTAATAAAAAATTTAAATAGCAGGGTGGCCTAAACGATGCTTTGATAGATGCGAGTATATGCAAGTGTAGGTAGTTACTGCCCATTGATATTTCCAAATGTGGCTGATTATCGTCCGAACGATCCTATGCGGAAAAGGCAGCAAGGCGAACATACAAGAGTGCATACTCATACAAATTGCAGTTGGGTAGCAGAACGTATGCGAGTGCAGCGAGGAAAATTAAAAACTCGTAAAAAATGAGGACGACCAAATTGCAGTGTAACAAGCATTTTATGGCTCATAAAAATGTACATCATTACAGTCGATGAAGCCAGCAATAACCACGACAACAATGACAACAACAGCAACAACAACGAACAAAGGCAAAGCAGTCATCCATGCAGTCAGTCACATATTGTACGCGATCAAGCGACTTGCGGCCTGTTGCGGAATGTTGCATGTTAAATGTTGCACGTGAGACGCGAGCAAGAAAGAAAGCAGGGAAAACCAAAACTAACCCCCGAAAAATGCCGTGGCAATGCCGAGCTGCAGCTAATCGCTTAATGATTTTCCGCTTTCCATTCTGCATTAGGCACAAGCATAAGCGAAGTGGGAAAAGGGAAAACATGTTACAGCAACAACAATTACAACAATAATAATAATAATAATATGAATAATAATAATTTGCCCCGATGCGGTCGCAGATCACACGCACGCAGTTCATTTAAGCGCCATGCGGGTGCCAGGGACCAACCCCTATTGCGCGTATGGACAGAGCCCATTGAAAGTAGGGTGAATGTGCAGAGTTTTCAAAATTTCGAAATTTTGCTTTTTTGTCATTTTTGCATTGTTCATTTATTTCTTTTTTCTGCCTTTGCAGACTGCAAGGGTTTGTTTTTGTTTTGTTTGTTTCATTCAGCTGTTTTAAGTTGACTTTAGACACAAGTTCTGTTTTTTTTTTTTTTTTTTCAAATTAATCATTTAACTTTCGTTTTAATTTTTCTCTTGTTTCTGTTTTAGTTTCATTTGCTTGTTTTTTTATTTATCTGCTGCTGGCATTTATTTAAAAATGTTTTACTTTTGGGCCTGCATTTTATACTGTACTGCACAAATCATGTGGGTCCTGTAAACGCCCACAGCGCGCAGCTGCCACGGCTATTAAATATTAGCTTAAGTCGCTTCTAATATTTGCTCAGCGCTAATGCAGACAAACACACACACACTATATATGCTGCTTGCCATGTTGCAACTATTCTGGGTCTGTCGCTTCGCATGTGACGCATTGGGCTACTGCAGCCTTTTTTACGATTATACCAAGTGGCTCCATGCGCCAATGAAATTGTTGCCGCCACAGTTTGATTTTTATGTTCTTATAAGCGTTCAATGGTGTGATGAGTTTCAGTTTTTGTTTAATGCAGACTAGCAGCAGTTGTGAAAAATCATTTGGTAATAAAACGAGAAGACGTTCGTCGTTTCTAAAAATGAATGTCGTCACCTCAACAACAAATTTTAGCATTCTGCTTATTACGTGTGCATTTTGAGCATAAAATCTACACTGTTGCCAAAAAGTAAACATACAAGAAATCTTAATTT
Source organism: Stegana nigrithorax (assembly GCA_037044495.1). Classification (NCBI taxonomy): domain Eukaryota; kingdom Metazoa; phylum Arthropoda; class Insecta; order Diptera; family Drosophilidae; genus Stegana; species Stegana nigrithorax. The sequence continues at coordinate 23,585 of JBAMBQ010003567.1, forward strand.
TATTTATTTTTTTTTTATTTATTTAGCCAAATATACAACATTACTACTGAAATATTAAATTATTATTTACATACAATATATGCAAGCCTCAAAATTGATATTAAATCAGGGTTAATGGGGAAAAGCTTAGAAAATAAAAGTCTTAATTATAAGCAATTAATAAAATTGTTACTTATTAGGTACTTTGAAGCATTTTTTGATTTTCAAAGTGCTACTAAGATCTGAAATTTACTGATTAACTGCAAAAACCAACGTAAATCGAATAGGTTTCAACGAATACTCCATGCCACTGATAATTCCTTAATCGGTGATCCCTTATACAGAACTCTCATTCCATTTGTCTATTTAAACCCATTGAAGCGATCTCTTCAGAAACACAATGATTGAGCTTGGAAGGCGTCACTTTTTGTGTAGCTATTTTCTGAGCATGTTACGCTCCTTTTGCAGGAGTTACGTATCTTTGCTTCTAATATGGCGTATAGCTAAGCAATAAATATTATAACGTGTTATTATTGAGACTGTGGAAGGTCTGTCAAAAAGTCATTTGTTTATTTATAAGTCAAAACGAGAACATCTGAGCAAGGTCGTATGATCCATGCTTGCATGACATTTACCTTTGTTAGCATTGCGTACATATAACTTTGTCAAGTACTGTACGCTGTATATATGTATGTATGAAAGTATCGAAACGCATCTAAAGCATCAGAAACTTATGAAAATGATCTTTAGAATACTAAGATGAGTGAATATAACAGATTTGTTTGTTTGTTTGTTTCTCTTTTGTGGGTCCTCTTCCGTTGGATGAAGATGGGACTGCGACGGGTGGCTTAGATGGAAGAATCCAGCTTTATATGTCACTGTACTGCTTATCAGCTTTTTTATAACATTTGCTGATTTCGATTCTGATACGCTGACTTAGTTGTCATTCAATTATTTCTGTATCGAACCAATGATATATGGCACTGCTGCTGCGACTGCTGAGTGCCAGAGATTCGCTCCCCATGTGCCAGTCTGTAGACAAGCACCAAATAATACAAGAACAATGCTGCGAAACATTTGAAAACGATTATTTTCTATTGCTTATCGAAGAACATGGCAGATTTGACTCCTCACCTAACCCTTTGCAGTGGATTCATAACAACTAATTGTGAAAACTCTTAATTTAATGTTGCGGTTTCTAATGTCGTTAATGTTAACGTTTGAAACTTCTTATCTGCTATATGCTTCAAGGCAGTCACCTTGGACAGTTGATTGTTGGTATCTTTATGAATGACCTTCTATCTTCTTTTATCAGCTATGCACGTGTGTTAGTGTCTGTAAACAAATTAAAATTGTGCTTTAACCTTATTTTTCACCTAGGCCTTCAATAAGGTCTGCAACATTTATGTAATGAGGATACGAAAAAAGCTTTGGTTTTTTTAAGGCCGTGAAATTGTAAAAATTATCAAATAAACAATAAAAACAAATGGGTTATGCAATTACGCGCTGTCAGCAAAGCACAGTGTCACTTCCTTGTAGTCCCGTTAAACAAAATATTACATATGCACAAAAGTAAATGACGCACAATTGGCCTCTTGGCTTAACCCCAATTTCCGACTTGAACATTTCCGTTCATAATTGCAGTTACACTTAATGCAAAAAATAAAACATAAATAAATTAAAAAGAAATTAACTCTACGTACTCATATAAACTGCAGCGTCTGCACATGCGCTGATGACAACGCTGACGGAGCAAAGTGCCAGCGGAGTGCCAGGCCGACGCGATACTGAGCTGCGCTTAGCTACGCAGCGTAGCACACAGCTGTGTAAATGATTAGCGAAGACGCTTGACCGAAGCGTGCGACACAGCTCATCATCATTGCAATCCACTAAGCTATCCATGCCACAGTCTGTCTATCTCCTGTCTGTCTTTCCCTCGCGAGTCTGTATGCTTCTGCGTGTATGCGTTTATATACACAACGTCTCTCATCGATGCCAAAAGTCAAAGTCTGTATTAATCATCAATCAAAAATGACATACACATATAAATACCTACAGACATATACATACATATATATGTACACATATGTATATGTACATACTATGTAAATTAAATGTAAGAGGATCTGCGCAAATTAAGCGCCCACACCAGCATACGCTCATCGCCCCTCATTCACATGCAACATCAATGGTATCTTAACGCTTAACGCTCAGCTGCCAAAGTGACTTTGTCCTGAATTAGCTTCCTGCATTCCAAGTAATTTTCTACTGAAAAATACAACTCGTGCAAATTTCGAATTCCTGAGATATGGCTTGACGACAAGCAGATATCAGTCGCTTTGGCATTGCCACGTTGAGAGCTGTAAAACAGCATAGCCAATAGCTAACTCAAATAAAGCACAAAAATTAAAATAAGTAAAAAATGAACAAAAGACAAAAATAGCAACAACGAAAAAGAAGGAAACGACAGCATGTACGTACGTATATACATATATGTATATGCATGAATATTAAAAAGTCGGTCGACACGATTATTCTGTGTCCTCACCTAGAATGCCTTGCTTGGCTAAGCTACAATTAAAACAGAATTTCTCTGCGGTTAAGATGAATTACTCAAATAGTTTTTGCTGGCACTTTGCAAAAGATGCAAAACAAAAGTATGTCATAAATGGAATCGATCCAATTGCCGGTTACATAAGTACATCGGCACAAATGGAATATAGCCTTTACAACTGTAGGGCCATACAATCTAATTCAAAAAAAAAAAAAAAAAAAACATTTCAAAAATATAAAAAAATAGCACAAATCGTTGCCCCCGGAGTGCTATCCAAACGCATGCAGACCTCTCCATATAGCAGTCGACTGTCGGCAGTTATGAATGATTGGAACGGAACACAATACAGCACAGCAGAGCAGAGCAGAGTAGATCAAAGCGAGAATAGCACAGCACACTCATCGAGTTCTGGGTATTCACGCGCTTATAATTTATTTTCATAAAATATAGTTCCCAGAACCCGTTGTCGCTGCCGCCAAGCGATTGGCATTTGCCCGAACGCTTAAGAATTTCAACGTTATTTACACATATCACAAAAAAAAAAAACAAAACATAAAAAACCTTACAGTGCAAAAAACAAAAATCCAACTCAGATAAAAAGATTTACTTCGGTTGAAGTGAAGCTTACATTCACTTCATGAACAATTTTATAGAAGCTGTATGCAAATACACTCAAACTTCTTTACAGGAAGCTCTCCCTATTAGAACATATGACAAAGTTAGGCACATTGTTATTAAATTATATGAACGTTATAAATTGCACAGACACATGTGAAGACACAGAACTCAGTGTAAAAATGAACTGGTCTGCTTTGTCAACTTCTAGCCGCGACTGCCGCTGAAGGAAACGCAATTGCCTCACATGTTGCCGCTAAGCGTGCTGATCGATCACATGCATGTCGACAGCAAAATGCCTGATAGTGTAGTGTACAACGCAAAGAGAAAGCAAAGTAAATGCTAACGCCACCACATTAATGCATGCGTGTGCCTGTGTGTGCGTGTGTGTGTGTATTTGTAACAGTTAACATGCATGTGCATGTTTCAGAACCCTTACGAAAGAACTAAAATCAAATGAAATAATATACATCGCGGGAGCCACAAGCCCACATGAAAAAAATATTCGGTGTGCCGAATAAAGAACTCAACAAGTAACGCAGAACGTTTGAAGACGTCGTCGACAATAAGCTACGGTGAGATGGCCATTAAACATGCTCGGGCAAACATTTTGCATAAATTTAAAGTCTAGCATAGCATCTTGAGTGTGGTTGGGTCTGAGTTTGAGTTTGGCTGCTTATGGGGTCCGTGGCTGCCGTTGATTGCCAGTTTGATTTCAGAGCACACATCGGCCAACGAGCCAACGATCGATCGATCCCCAGTCAGTCATGTACATAGGTACATGGATCTCTAAGCGAGTATGTATGTGTAAATGTGTGTATATAAATGTGTGCATGTGTATAGAATGTGTATATTTTTATTGCCCTTTCTCTTTCTTGTGCTATAATTAGTTGCTGTTAAATATCTAAGCAAAGCCGTGCTCCAAATCATGACAAGGCGAAATTCGGCAACACCAAAAAGACAACAGAAAGAGGCCTACGTCCACAAAGTGTGTTTTGTGTTTACCTTCAGCCATCAAGCTGCGTTTTAGAAAAAAAATGAACAAAAAAACAATATAAATAAATAAATAAATAAATAAGAATAAAAACTAAAGAAACAAACCAAACAATAGCACTAAAAAAAATATTTATTCAATTTTGTAATTTCGCACATCATCGGCTTTTGCTCGTACGTATAAATTATTGCGGTTGATCTTTTTGGTTTTCTGTCAGTTTGTTCTTTTTTTTTTTTTTGGTTTTATTGTTTATTTTGTCGTATCGCAACAAAAATGACATAACTTGTTTTATTTGAGCCTTTGCTTACACATTATGAGAATTCCTTGATAAGAATGCGTTGAAACTATTTAGTCAAGTTGACATACACATACACACACACATACACGCACACGTCTATCTACATTTGCCTAGCAACGCAAATGTAAAAGTAAATGAAAGAACCAAAAAAAAAGTATCGAGAAAAAATAAGCATAGAAAAAAAATAAGCGAGGCAAGAAGCAGCAGAGGTGCCCATATCTTGAATTTTTAAATGCTATGCGTGCTATCTACGCACACACACACGCACATACTCTCGCGCGTTTTTACAGGTTGACGCATTTTCCTTCAGTCTCGTTGTCAGTACTTTACCTTTTTCTCTTGCCGTACATGTTGCAGATACGCAGCTACGACAAACTTTATACTTTATGTATACATTACGCTTTCCTAGTAAAAACGTTGATATTGTAAACTTTGAAAAAAAAAGCTTCAGCCCCCTACATTGGCAGCTGCATACGCCCGGCAGGACTGTTAACATCAAGAACATGCCTCCTCAGACAGCATGACCCTAGTAGTCTCTTATGAATAAAGCCATCTGCACCAAGGCAGTCCTGTTGGTTTGTTCCATCATGGCTAGAAGTTTTTAAGGCCTAAGCGAGCTAAGCGACCGTATTAAGGGCAACGTAGCGCAAAGCTGTTGACTCTGTTTAATCGCTTTACTACCGTCAAACATTTTTAATAGCTTTTGCCGACAGTCGTTCGGACTTGGCGTTCCGTTCGTTTGCAAGTTCGTCCGATCTTCCAACCGTCCAACTGTACGTCTGTCCGTTGGTACTTTTCGTTTCGTTTTCAGCGTTGGCTAATTAATAATTCATGTTTGTTTGTAAGCTCATCTCTGGCCAAGCCCGCACTGATCAGCGCGCATGTGTGTATTGTTATGCACTTGTAAAATATTTTTATGAATTAATTTTAATTGGTTGGGTTTGTTTATGAGCATGAAAACGAATGCCAATATGAGTACATACTCATAGCATACGAGTACACATACGTACATGCACATATACATACATACTTATAAGAACCACAACAAAATCAAAATGAAAAAGATTATAAAAACAAAACAAAAATAATAATGAAAATAAAAACAATGTGGCATAAAATCACTTAGAATTAATATAAAAGTGCATAAAAATTATTCATTATAATGAAGAAAAGCCAGTGGCTATAGTCGGGCCCACCCGACTACAGAATACCCTGTTCAAAATTCACTATATATATATATATATTTTTTTTTTTTTTGCTTTAATATTTTGTAGTAATTATGTAAAGGTATCAATAGGAAAAAAAAATTTTTTTTTAAAAACTTTTTCGGCTGATCTTTCCTATGGCAGCTATATGTTATAGTAAACCGATATTTATCTTATTCAGATATATGATTAAATATTATCTAAAATTACTAAATCCAAACTTTGGTAGCAATTTCTTAATAAAAAAAAAGTTTTCCTTAGTAAATGTTGTTTTTCGGCAGTTCGTTCCTATAAGTTATAGGTTGAATATTGAAAAAAAACTCGATATGCCTATGGATTAGGAGAGTCTTCGTGCCAAATTTGGTGATTGTAGGCCTAACCGTTTCCGAGATCCGTTAGTTCATACAGACAGACAGACAGGCAGACATGGCTAGATCGATTCGCCTTTCGATACTAATCAAGTATATATATACTTTACGGGGTCTGCCACGCCTCCTTCTGCCTGTTACATACATTTGCACAACTTTAATATACCCTTTACCAATATTTTGGTATAGGGTATAAAAATGAACAAATAACAAAAACAGTTCCGTGTTTGATTACTTGGCTGTGATAATCATATGTACATAGAGCCATAGGTTCTTGTTGTTGTTGTTCGTGTTAGTTTTCTTGCACAAACACTCAAAACTTTTGGCGCATACACGTACACATATGTATATATGTATATACGCTGCTGCCTTGTTTCGTGTGGATTTGTTTCTTTTTTTTTTCTTTTTTCTGTAATTGCATTTGTGTTCTATGATTTTGGTTCAAGCTTTACTTTCTTTTATATTTTTTTTTAAATTTA
>JBAMBQ010003570.1:0-12468 GCA_037044495.1 Stegana nigrithorax
GTATAATTAATCAACTAAAATGGTAATTGTTTAAAACGATCAAATAAGAAATGAATATTATTTTAAATTAGTAAATAAATTTCTGCCTTCTGATTTATAATAACTTTTTAAAATAGTTTTTATTCTATCTTAGATTTTTGAAAAAATTAAGATTAGGATCTAAAAAACAAAAAACAATAAAAAAAATCATTATATCTATTTCTTTTGGTTTGTTTTTTTTTGTCTAAATGCGATGATTTTTCTTTTTCATTAACTGATGAAAACAAAGTAATTTAATTTGCTGTTGTATTATTTTAAAATAATTGTATTTCAGAAATAAGTCAAAAAAATTTTATACTTCAAATGTTCATTTTGGAATCATAATATCTGCTCCTTATATATGTATTTTTTTGCTATATTTTGTTGCTGTGTTACGGAGAGTTGTTTTGTCATAAGCAAATTAAAGCAATAATTGCGTTTTAAATTTAATAATAAATAAAACAAAATCAAATTTCTTAATATGATATTTAAAATATGTATATAATTTTAGCTTGTTGTTTATTTTATTTCGCTAAAAGTATTTTTGTTCAAATATCATTTCAATCTTAATCGCGTTTCCTAGGCCTAAATCTGCATCACAAAAAATACATGGGAATAGCTCTTCTGTGCATTGCCAACTTTTATTTGTATAAAAAACCAAGCATTAAGAATGTTAAACAAAAAAAAGGTCAGCCATATTGTTTTGGGTAAGAATGAGGTCCTACTTAAAGATGCCATGGTAACCGAGCTTTACTTGTGTATCCTTTTGGCTGAAATCATGGCTACAAATTTTTGTCGAAGACAGTTGTAATCTGTAAGGCTTTAACGCGTTTCATAAAGTATACTAAATAAATTTGAGAGGATTAGTTTTCGTTTCGAAAAAAAAAAAAAAAATAATAGTCACTTTAACCAAGGAATTGTTGTAAAATAAATAAATGTTTATTTCTGATATATTTGTTTGTTGACATTAACAGTTGTTGTTGAAAATAATAATTACAAAAAATAATTTTTTTTTAATAAAACGAAAAAAAAACCAAAAAAATATAAATAAAAAAAAAAGGTTAGATACAAAAATGTCATTGTGTTGTCCTAAGTATAGCTCAACGCAGAAATCCGATTATGAGTACAGAAAACAAAGGCGCATGAAATTCTACAAAAAGCAAGCACAACAAGACGAGCCGCTTATCTCGGGCCACAATAGATACAATTTAACAATCGACGGATTTCCACTGAAGACACGAACATGGCCACTGACAATGAAATTTCGCCAGGAATATGCAAGTCTATTAAAAAAATTGGAACTTAAAAATGAGGGTGTCTACAAACGTTGGTACCAGATTTCGCCAGTCGACTTGACAGTTATCGCAGACATGCTGCGTGATGAGCAGAAAACCACTTACTGCCGATCCTATGCCACAAATAATGTTAACAGTCTGTACGAGAAAACACAAACAACGAAAAATGCTAACCGTCGCCATTGGGAGGCCAGCAACTACCAGACTACCTACGGCAACTACTACGAACGCACACAGGAAGCGCGGCCGTCTGTGCTCCTGGGGCTGAACAAGCCGCTGCCGGGCGTCACAGCAGACGGGGCCTATGAGAAAACCCTACGCAGATACTTCAAGTCATGTGGTCTGACCACGTATTTCCACACGATTTGTCTGCCCGCGCTCGTTGCTGCGGACAACAAAATGCCGAATGCCTACGTTGATCGGCATCAACTGCGTCGCGTCTAGTCCATGCAACTTCATAGGCAAACATCCGTAACGAAGCAGGTGTGGGCCGTTTTAATTGCATGCGAAGCTATGTTGAAATTGTTTTTGTTTATGGCTGCGCCTAGAAGAAAATGTTAATATCAGGAAACAAAAACAGAAACTAGTAAACAGTAATAATAATTGTAGATTTGTTCTTGTACTTCTGCTGCATATTTTGGAGAGAATGTGTAGGGGATAATGTACGCACGTATATGTAGATAAATAAAAAAAATGTGGAACAAAAATGATACCTTCGTGACTTCAGTTAGCCTTCATAGCATTCGCAATCGCATATTACTTTACGCCTTGGAAAATTGCCAGCAAATGTAAAAAGCAAAAAGAAACAAAAAAAAAAAAAAAAAAACAAAAATGAAATACCAATTTCCATACAAATTATTTTAGTTGCTTGCACAGCAATTTTCTCGTTGCGTTGTTGTGTCATCGTTTGTGTGAAATTGACCACTGTGCAACGGTGCGTATGAGTGACAATATTCAACAAATTATTATAATTAATTGCCATTACGTAGTTACGTCAGACTTAACTTTATAATGGGCCAACTTACCTATGACATATTTAAATTAAACTTGAACTTTGTTCAACAAAGCAAACGGCAAACGGCAAACGTTAACCGACAAACGGCAAACTTTATGAATTACTTTCGAAACTTGCCATCGCGTCGAGGACTGAAACAAAAGCGTGCGACTGCGTGCACCTATTGTCAATGTCTCCGAGCATGCAATGCTCCTCGACACCATCACGCCGTGCTGCACGTGATGTTTGCACGGTTCGCATAACTGCGTTGAATTTATAATTTGTATCGTCGCTGCTGCCTGCATAACCTGAATGATGTGTATGTGTGTGCAAGCCCAACGCAAGAAAAATTTGTTGGGACCGTACTTGACAACTACTTCGGCCAGATGGCAGCTACAGTGAGTGAGTGAGGTCAGCTTCATTGAATATTGAAACACGGTCAGCGTTCAATTCAATATTGACAAACATTTTTGTTAAAGTTGCGTGAAATTTGAATTTTTGTTTTGGGTTTGTAGAGGATTTGTTGTCAAGTTTTCCTTCGAACATGTTTCAGCTTGGCCGATTGTCGCAGCCATTCAATTGCATGGCCAGATGGTGCAAACACGCGCATACTTTTAGGCGAATGAGGTCGTTTATGTCACAAGAGCTAAGCAAGAGTTAAGGAGTGATAGGCAATAAATTATAACTGATTAAACTTGTCAGACTATGGTAAGTTTTGGTGTGCCATTGACACTTGCTTAAAATAATGTGTCCAAGCTACTGTGCTGTTATTTCCCACACTAATTTGACGCTATGCGGAACACGTTAAGCTATTGAATATTTTTTGAGAATAAATAATTAAATAATGAGTGGAAGAAGAAACAGCGTATTATTGGTTTTGAAGCTATGAGCAGCGAAATCAATCGATATTCCATAGAAATTGAAAAAAATCAATGTTAATTTTAGTTCATGACCTCCTCCTCTATTTATATAGCAGCACGAATTTGGAAAAATGCCTATTTCGCCATACTGGCTCCAAATGTTTTTTCCAGCAATGTATTGTCGCATTTTCTGTTAAGAAACGTCGAGCTACTCAATCGCAGTCCCCAGTTCTTCATTGTAGACAACAACTCTATTACAGACCAATTTTCTTTAATTAAAAAAATAAATCAAAAGATTATGTCTCCGATGTTTAGTCATTTCCATATATTTTATACATGCAACATGCCGGGTACTTTTGGGCCTACCCTCGCAGTTTTGTTAAAAATTATCAATTAAAATGCTTCCCATATGTAAATATACTCTAGGAAATACTCAGTTACGTTTGAAAATAAGTTTCTGTAGCTATATCGATATCGAACTAGTAATATTTGTCAGATTAAAAGGCATTCATTATATTTTCTAGCTAAGATCATTTTTATAAACAAAAGAAAAAGAAAAAGAAAAAAAAAAAAAGAATATTATGCATAAATATTGCAAATATGATATTAAGAACCATAAATGTCACCAAGTGGGGAACACAACCCAGCGGGAAGATTTTGTAAAACCAAAGGATTCGAAACGTATCGTCAAGGCTGCAAATAGAGAACAGATTGACGCGTCACTTATGGCAGGACACCATCGAAACAATTTAACGGTGAATAAAGTACAGCACACCACCAAACTGTGGCCACAATCGATGATCTATCGGGAGGAGTATGCAGAGTACTTACGGCGTATGAAAATGTGCAATAGACCCTTATACGATCGTATATTTAATACACCATCTGTGGACTTTAATGAAATCGCCGAGATGTTGCGGAACGAGCACCGAAGTGTCTACGCAATGTCCTACTCCCGAGACGCTTACGAGTCGCTCCGTAGCCAAAGGAATCGCTACAACACTGTCAACCATTTATGCCCCAGCAAGGATTATCAAACGACCTATGGCAATTTTTATAATCGCATGCGAGAATCCGAATGTTTGAGTCGTCATGCGCAGAGGTTACCGAAGCATAAAGTGGATAACTCCTGGGCCATTTACATGCGTAAATATTTCAGGTCATGTGGTGTGACGACTTACTTCGATACGATTTGCTTGCCCGCATTGGTGGCTGCCGAGGGTAAAATGCCAAATGGAATAATTGATCGTCATTTTTTGAGAAAAATCTAAATGAAAAAGAAAACCAAACAGGGGCTAACACTGGCGGAGTAGCGATGGCAGCCTAGCTTAGGCTTTGCCTTAAGGCAAAATAAAAAGAATAAAATATTGTTTCGCTTAAGCAAATGCAAAAGCTGGCATGTTTCATTTTTGACAGAAAGTGTCAATCTATGATCAGCCGTCTATGAAAGCCATTGCCAACGGAGTTGCTTCCGGCTGCTTTGCAATGTATTTAGTAACTTATCTGATAAAAACTTATACCATAGGATGTGCTCCTTTGATCATAGTAATCCTTCAGCTGGTCAAATAAACTTGTGGCTCTGTAAGTTCTTCAATATGGGTAGCAAGTAACAACTCGATTGTACATAGACTGAGTGTAGCATAGTCTAAGAGACATTTTGATTTGTTTAGCTTTGTGTATGAGTCATTGCTTAATCACTTTCGATTGTGCATCCTCTTGGCAGTCAATTTCGACAGCCATTTCCTTTTGAAGGGCTGCACAGCGCTGACAGATAACAAATATCGCAACAAGAATAGTAAAGTGATTTTCACATGTTAGATTTCAAAATGAAGGTTGCCTGAGGCACTAATCATGCTAATTGAATTGTAAATTGAGCTCGTTTAAGATTGCGTATACGCAACATATTGCAAGTGATTTTTAATTAAAAGTCCACTTTCCCACTGCGCACCGCAAAGTTAATCGTCTTTGCTCGCACTCAGCTCGTAGCTGTTCTTGCAACTGTTTGCTGTGTTGTTGTTGTTGCAGACTCAACACAAAATCGATTTTCAAGCTAAGCGGTAAAAGTTGAGCAAAGCAGATTATTTGCTGTTGTCAGTTTTATTTAATTTATATTTAATTATGTGTAGAGCTGCGTCGTTGCCTGTGCAGGGTAATTGCGAGTACGTACAGCATCAGTGGGTTAAGTGATTCGTTGTTCGTTGCTCGGTATTCGGTATTCGGCGGCGTAGTGTCGTGCGGCATGTTGGCATTTTGGCATGTAAATATTGTTATTGGTCTCATTTCAGGAAAACTTTTCGAAAGTAGTTTTAATTGGCTGCATACTTGGTCATTAGCCGCAGACAATGAAGGACACACAAAAGACGTCTGTGTAGGCTAAACAATGCCAAAGCATAAACGCAACAACAACAACAACAACGATTGGCGACAACGAATGACAATGTAGAGGAAGGAAGAATAAGGAAACGAAGACGCACAAATAATTAAACTGCTTAAAAGCTACAAATTGAATACTTAAACGCTTTGTGAACGCTGACTGATGAACGATGAACGATGAACGCTGAACGCTGAATGCTGTCGGTGGCATATTAGCACTTCAGGCTTGATAAATGCACAGCTAGCTAATATACAAATTTTTATTGCCTGCTTCAGGGCTGCTGCTGCGGCTGCTGCAATGTTAATGTCAATGTTAAGTTCATTTCATATTTACATAATTTATTTATCGCAGTTTTGTGCTATAGTGTGTTGTCATAGTCAATATGTAGGCAGAAATTATTTTTGACTTACCGCACTTCAGCTTATCTGTGTTAGATGTGCATTTACTATAAATATTATGATGATGACTATGAGCTGCAATTGAGTCATTGCGAAAGGATTTCGACAATATGTAACTACGGTATAACAGTTAAGTCAAGCAAGAAGCCAAGACATAGTTCTCAAAGTAACTTGTTTTGTGTGGCATTCTGACTGGGACCTGATGTTTATCGTCGAAATATATTTTTGGCAATTTTTTACTCTTAAAAACTATTGTCAGCAGTTTGTGAGAAGGCGAATATCTTTATAAAAGAAATTGTTTTTTGAATAAAACATATTTTGACGGGAGCAGCCAGTAGTGCAATGTTTCCAAAAACTTTATATGCGTAGAAGTTTAAATATTCTATGCCATTCGTATTTAATTCCGCTCTTAATTTATTCAGTTTCAGTTCTAAGAATTAAAATTCACACGATTTCTCCTTTCTGTTTATAGAGGGAAACTTGCAAACGACAAAGCAAAAATAAATGAATTTGTCTTCTTAAAGAAAATATTTCGCATGAAGTAAAACCCAGTACAGACCACAATTTTGCATATTCAGTTTGTAGTTTTCTGTTCTCGTCAATTCAATTAATTCGTAATGGATGCCGTTGTACCCACGCAGCCATTTCGTTTGGCCTACTGTACAGGTGTGCCCTAAAAAAAAAAGAAGAACTTAACCTACGGAATACAAAAAAAGAAGCAAATTTATTGATTGCCATGTTATTAAATGTAAAAATACATTCAAAGTTGGACAGAAAGCAATAATAAATATTGAATTAATACAACCTTTTTTTTTTTTAGATGTCATTATGAAATAAAATTAATTTGAATGTGAACTTTCTTCATTTGGAATAATTGTCATAAAATGCGTTGGGCCAGCAATTGTTCACAAATGCGATGTGCGTTAAGCGGAAATCCGATAAAAAAAATGACAATAGACCAAAAAGACAAATTGGGGGAAAAAAAAAAATAAAAATAAAAATAAATAAAATAAAAGTAGTACGCCCACTTAACCGTAGAAGGCCTGCGTGTCATTCACATTGAAAAAGGTTATTCATATTTAATGTAATTAGTTTTGACAGCAGCAAAGCAGCAAAGATAATTTTACTGCCAACAGCGCAACCACTTGCTTGATTCATATACAGTGTTGACCTAAAGGCAACGACGCAACTGTCCATTTAAATTTTTGAAGCAGCCTTATTTTGTAATTTAATAAACAAGCAACAATATTATAATATAAGTTCTACTTTTTACCTGTTTCATACTGCATCGTGTAGATTTAATGGCAATGTTAATGTCAACATGGCGGGGAAAAGGCATTTTCAGTTATAATTTCCATTACAGTTATCATTTATATTGAAACTCGCGCCTTCCTTTTTGCATTGGCTTCTCATGCTGTCATAATACTCATACTCATACATTCGTTGATTTTAATTCTGTTCATACAATAATCATTGTTATCGCTCCGTGCATATATACCTACAGAATAATCGAAACATTCTTCGATTAATTGACTACTTAATCAGCTAACAATTTATGCTGAGACTATCAGCTCATGTACATAGACATTATCACGAAAACTTGCATTGTACTTGAATAGTCGTTTTTGCATTAAATTCACTTTATCTCGTCAGGTAAATTGAGCCATGGTTTGATAACCATATTTTTAAAATTCATAGGTTGAGTAAATACGTTAAGGTTTCACAGTGTTGCTTAATTTTTCAAACGACTCGCCTGCGGCAACCCACACACTTTCGTTGTGACCCACACGACAATGTTTTGACGAAAATTTGCCAGGCCGCCTCACGCAGTGCAGCATGTGCTCATGAATTGTAAGCTCGGTTACAAAAATGTCTTACCCTAGTACCGTATTCAGTCGCTTTGTTCGTTGCCTCCAGATGTGTCATAGTAAAGCAGCGCTTTCATAAGTACGGCACGTTTTTCTCTACTGTTTGAAGAACATAGAACAAAACTGCATATTAGGAATACAGTGAAACTTCTTTAACTCGAACTTTTATAGCTGGAATTTCTCGTGCCTTCCATAAGTTGACTTTTTGGGGGAAAATCAGAAAAAAAATTCTCTTGCTGTTGACGATACTTTTCAGCAATATGTTTCTCAACTGAAAGTGTTGACGACTGCTGCTGCTAACCTCTGAAAGTCAAACTTTTTCTGCAAATGGGAATTCGAGTTAAATAAGTTCGACCATTTATAAGTTTATATATTTCTTAATAAAGAAACAAAAACAAAAAGAACATTATTAATTAGTTTCAAGCTTTTGCTAGCCAAGTGTTCATCAGACAAACCGGAAATAGCTTCTCCATCCTTTTTATCGAACCTGACGGTTGTCTCGACAGTGTCTCGGACATGTCGAACTCTTGTAACCCAAACCTACTTTAACTTAAAGTCCCCTAGAACTCAAACCAAATTCAATGGCAATGGCATTAACTTCTTTCAGAGAAGAAGGTCAATTGTTTATGTGCCATATAAGTAATGTCTCGAAAATGTGTACAACAAATCAGCCAAGTTTCGAACCAATAATCGCCTTAACGCTGCATTTTGCATGGTGCAACGCAAAAGTTTGAATGACTCGGTCATACTCATCGAAAGCAAATAGCAAAGCTGATCACAGCGGATGCAAACCTCTTTGAAAATGCAGCAAAAAGTTACGTGACGAAATCAGGTACGAATCAGGTTTACTGCTCACCATGGACATCCTATGCAACCAAGGTGTGCATCGAGTTTGCATCAGGTTTGACATTGGCTTCGCATCCAACGTCTACGTTGCACACTTAAGTTTGAGCAAGTTCGATGTGGGAATCCGATGGAAAAAAATGGTTGCTCTGCAACCTGTGGCGAGGCTAGAATGTTGTGTCGAACCGATTTGTTGCAGTCATCGGTTGACTAAAGTCTCTCGTTTGCTGTTCAGTCGTATTACGAACGTGCGCTGAGACGCTACAAGCGGCGCGCAAAACTTCTTCAGAGAATAGAAGGAAGCAAATATGATTTTGTCAACAATTTTGAAACTCTTATGGCATACTGGCATAAGACAAGCACAGGGCACAATAAAAACAACATAAAGTAACAAGAACAACTAAGTAAAACAAAACAAGTACAAAAAACGAAGTCGAGGTGAAAATTAGAGTTTTGTGTTGAAGTGCAAGCCAGCATTCACTGAGTGAGTGAGTGTGTGTGTGTGTGTGCTCGTGAGTGCGTGTAAACAAAATGAAGCACCTAAAAGCATGCTTTGGTTTTTTCCGTTTTCTTAAGTTATTTTCTCTTCTACTTGTGTTACTTAGTTTCTTCTTATGTTAAGGAAATTATTGACACGAGCTGGCCCAGCCATCGCTCAACGCTGTTGGAAGCGCGCAACTTGCGCTGCAATTCATAGCGTTAAATAATTAATGTAATTAAGCTATTTCATACTGTACATATTTTTGTATGTTAACGTACGTATTTTAGTAACGACGATAGCAAGGCATATATTTGAAACAAAAAAAAAAAAAAATAAATTAATGAAAATGTGTAAATTCTAAAAATATATGAACGGTGTATGTAAGTTGCTTTACAGCTTATGTCAAGGAGTTCGTGTGTACTTTGAGTGTTTTCCGTTATTTTTCTGGTTATAAACGTATGCACATACACACATATGTATTGTGTGTATTTTCGTACTGTTATGCCCATGTGTGTTATGCATTCAAATTAAATAATTGCCTACAGAAACGCAAGAGTAGCGCTGAAACATACTCAGCGACAAGTGCTTGCAACAAAAACATTGAAAAAAGTAAATAAAAAAGCCATAAACATAGCAAAAATATTCAAGCACGAAAGAAACTGTTGATTTAGAAATAAATTTTTTTTTTTTTGTTTTTTTTTTTTAATGCTGTTTGTATTCACGATATGCCTGGCGATAGTAAATAAATTGAAAATGGTAAAAATTCGGGAACGCGATCTTTTTTTTTTTGTTAACTAAAAGTTGAAGTTTTTCACAAATTTACTTCAAAATATAATTGGCAACCAATTTATTTGTATTTTCTTGCAGAATTTAAATTATTTAAAAAATATATTAAGTGTGTTTTTTTTGTTTTTTTTCTAGACTGCACATAAATGAACATGAAATAAAAAAAATGTTGATTTGACGAAATGGAAATGGTAATGCTAATAAATAAATTATAAAACTGCTTTTTGATATTTTTTTTCCTGTTAATTTGCTTTTTTTTTGTAGTTTTCTTATGTATGCATGTTTTATTAAGATTTCTGCTATTATGCGAAATTTAGGCAGCGCACTGAGAACCTTTCACAGCTTTGCGTTGGCATATGTAAAACAGTTTTCGCCACCTTAAGGACATTTAAGTTGAACCTGTATTTAAATTTAAATAAATGCAATTTGTTTAAAATTACTAAAACAGCAGCAGTAGCAGAGTTAAATTGTTTCATTTCTATTGTCAAAGTATAAACATTTCAAAGGTTCTTTTTTGCAAAATATGCTGCTCATTGTTCGCCGTGTGAGTATTCCTGAATAGGCCAACAATATAATATTTCTAGAATAATAAACGACATGCTGTGTTAGCATTTAAGATGAATGGCTTATTTTATTAATTTCGTTTGTTTTTGCATGTATGCATGTGGTGTGTGAGTGTGTGCACAGCAAAAGGTGTGCGTAAGAGATACTCATGGCATTAAATAAAATATACGGTAAAATCAATTCATTATCAGCTGCTGAGTGACGCTGCGTATTCTCACCAGCCACGTAGGCAAACAATGACTTTGCACTCGGGCCACTTGGGAGGCCAAGTTCAGGATCAGAATGAGCGCAGGGCACACTCGCACAGGTGCCTGCCTCACGGAGTTGAAATTATGCTAAGCAGCAGACGGCGCTGCACAAGTGAAATGCCATGGGCAGCTGCAGCTAAGCAGGAGAAGATCAAGCTCAGATTAATGGTGGAATAAAACTGACAGTTGTTATAACCACAAGGGGCGCCTGGATACCATGGGAATTGACATGGAAAGCTCGCAGCTGCTTCGTTTACCTTTGTTTTGGTTGATCAACGATGTTTGGCTGTTGTGTCTTTTTTTGTTTTGAAATATCATTTCAGTTGCAGCTGTACGGTGGCATTTTTTAATTAGGCGCCATTTTCTGTTGCATTTAATCTCAATTAAAGTTGGTTAAGGTGCCGACACGAGTTGCCTAACAGCGTTTAAAAGTTTGTTTTGTAAATAGAGGCAAATAAGAGTCGTCTAATTGCTGTAGCAGTTATTTCTTAATGGCAATGCAGAGCAAAGCTTTTCTAAAGTTGATGAAACTTTAATTGAGTTGTTTGAATAAACTTGAAATTAAGTTTTATATATGCACCCTTTTTGCACGACGCACACTCGTGTCAGCTTCAAAGCAGCTGCCAAGCACCGTGGGCCGCGTGGGCGTTGTAAATCCGCCAAACTAAATTCAACATCAGCCGACATACGAGTGTAGCGAGTTAAGTCCTGCTGCACGTGGCAGTGTCCTGTAGGTTTTCGCAACATGCGCTGATGACAGTTTTTGTGGGCTTTTGGCAAATTATGCAATCGATGTCAGCAATTTCAATGGCACACTGAGTTCAATACGAATATTAGAATGAACTCCATACTCTTTCCAAATTTTGTAACACTCAAACATTTCCTGAGATTTGTAAGTAGAATGTAGGAGCAGGTTGGCAGTCGGTTTGCTATTCCAAACACGAACTTGTGAGACGCTGCGTTTTCCCGCTGGATCAATCATTTTGTGGTGAAAATACTAAATAAATTTGTTGGAAACATTTATCAAATATGAAAGTGAGAACGCAATAAGCTGAACATTTGATAGACAAATACGATAAATATAGCGAATTGATATTATTGCAAGAGATGATATCAAGTTCAATTAAAGTGAAGATCCACCACATGAATAGCGTAAGCTGCCGATAATTCGAGGACTCCAAAACCTATCTGCCTACACGTGGCGTTTATGCTAATCACACATTCATAACTGAATTGATTTGTTTAATTTTTGTTCTTTTTATTACTTGCAGAGACCAAAAAAACCGGGAATTTAATACAGATTTTAGCAACAAACAATAAACTAAACAGCACCGCACTCAACTATTTTTCGAACGTTTAACTTTTTAATAAGTAGACTCTAAAAAAAAACTAAACTATGCATTATTAAAACACACTATAAAAAACAAAAAAAAAAAAAAAAACTACAAAAAAAAATATTACTTTAACTACAACAAAAAAAAAAAAGAAACCTGAAGTAAAATAGAAGGACCGAAAATGCAAAACATTTAAAACCCTCAGTGCAAAAAAAAAACTTACCGCATGCATAATTTATAATTAAATAAAAAGTTTTGTTCGTGCACCCGTCAAGTGTCAATTCTCAATTGGCCGACAACAGTTCAAAAACAAAAAACGAAAAAAAAGGACACAAATTCAGTTAGAAACATTTTCAAATTTATGTGACAAAAATAATGTTCAGCTGGCAGCTATGCCAATTAAAA
>JBAMBQ010003572.1:0-16693 GCA_037044495.1 Stegana nigrithorax
GTGGGATCTGCCACGCCTGTTTCTGCCTGTTACATACATTTGCATAACTTTAATATACCCTTCATCATTTTTTGGTGCAGGGTATAAAAAGAAAACTGACAAAAGTTGAAATCAGTGGAGCCGCACACATGCTACGCATTTTTAAGTGCATTTGTGCAACTGAATGTGTGTGTAAGAGTGTGTGTATGAGTGTGTCTGTATATGGGCCTGTTTTCTTTCTATCTTTTCTTTTTTTTTTTTTTTGCCAATAAATTCATATAAAATATTTATGATTCACTTTGTGGCACGGCGCAGCATGAAATGCTAAAATATTCGAAAATGTTTTTTTTTCTTTTTTCAGTGTTTTTGTTGCCATAGAGATTATGTTTTCTTGCTATTTGGGGACGGCGCAGCGCCGCCCGGGCAGCAGACCGCCAAGAACTGTACTAAGTTATAACTTTGTATGCAATTGCTCACAAGTGTGCAATTAGGTAATCGCCAGACAGTGTTGCAAAATGCTGCAATTTTATTAACTTGTTGCCGTTATAAAGTTATCTTAAATAAGTGCAATAGACCAGACCAAGTCAAATGGAAATTGAAGACTAGCCAAGAGTTGCCGAAGTTGGCCACACACCTCGCTCAATTATCTCCCATTCACTGAATAGATTTGGGTTTGTTGTCTCGCTCTGGCATGCTTAGGCCCAGCTGCTGCGTGGCTCATATCGCGTGCCGCAGAACGGTTTTCCTAACAAAGAAAACCCCGTGTGTGCGTGCAGCATCCTCATCAGCAGTTCCCCCAGTTAACTGTGCTGTGCTGTGCTGTGCCGTGCTGTGCCGTGCTGTGCAACATGCAGTCGATGATTTGTGTTTGGCTGCAAATGTTGCAAAAAACAGAAAGGACTTCAAAACTAACGCTCTCAAAAAGCAAAAAACCGTTGAAAAGAAAAGAAAATCAAAATACAAAATTGAAATGAAATGCTATTTCGAGCAATTTCAGACTTGCACATGGCGTGAGGGGCAGTGGGTGCGGGATATGAGGGCATGAGGTGTGGGGTATGGGACAGTGCAAGCGCAATGCTGCGTATGCGGTTTATGCTGCTGTGGGATTTGCTCTTCTGCTCTTTGATGACATGATGCCCGTCTGGGGTGTTTGCCATATCATGCGGATCAGCCGCATGCGCCACATCTATTATTATTTTTATAGATTTTTGTTCTTTTACTCTTCGCATATTTCAGCGCAAACAAAAAACAAAAAAGAAAAAAAAAAATAGAAACAAATACAAAGGCTAAAATGGAAACAAATTTGCTTTTAAAACAATTTTTGAGATTTGCGTTTCTTGTTTTCGTTATTGAACTTCGCTGTCAGTGGCAGCTTTGCTTGCTTTAACTTTTCTTTTCTTTTCTTTTATAATAGTTTTCATTATTTGCTTATTCTTTGTTTCTGTTTTTATTTAATTTTTTTTTTTTTTGTCCTAGGTTGTGTTTTTAAGTTTTTCCCCACTTGGCTTAATGAGGCGCGAAAGAAATTTGTTGCTACGCAAAGGAATCATATAAAAATGCTGAAATAAAGAGTGTAATGGACTTTGCAGATTTTGCAGTTGTCTGCAGCAATTAAATTCTTTCGTAACTTGGTGATGGCTGCGTCATGCATACATGTCATATACAGGCAGAATATGTTTTTGGCCTAGGGTCGATCGTGTTGGGTATGAGGGCACTACTTACGCGTTTATGCATTTATTTTGTGGTAGAATTCGTTTTCAGACAAAGTTATCAACAAACATACCTGCAAAGAATGAGAAAAATGTATTTAGCGATTTATGCCAATATTTTAAAAAGCTAATAAAAGCTAGTAGACATTTAAAGTGTTTTACATACAAACATACCAGCAAGGAAGTCGCCACATGTGCAGTATACTTTCAAACAAAGACTTTGCAGTTTTAACATAGAGTAGCGTTACTTATTCATTTATTATTTCATATGTTCTCATCTTGTTCCATATCATATATTCTTATCTGAATTCTCCTTCGTTAATTCTTCTTATCTCACCTCATATTCTCTTTTAATTTTCTATGATTTTAACTCCTCTCCTTTTAAAATGCCTGTTTTCTTCTCCTTTTTTCCTTTGTCATCTCTGCTTTCCTCTATACACTTTATTTGTGAACTTTTTTTTTTATGAACTTTTACATCATATATAATTTTATCTGATCTGAATTAATTTCTTATCTTATCTTTCGTTACCTTCTTTGCTCTGCTTCAGTACTCGTTTTCTTTTCTTAGTTGGCATATTATGATTTTGTTTAATTTGAAGTTTTCCACATTTTACTATTCCACCATTCCATCATTATAAATTTTTTTTCGTTTTAACAAATTTATGTTCGTTCACAAATTATAACTTTTGAAATTTTAACTGAACAAAAATTAAAACTAACGGTTCAAAAAAGAATGAAAAATAAAAAATATAGTTTAGTTACCATAAAGTTTTGTTATTTTTTTCTTTTTATTTTATTTTATATGAAAACTAAGCGTTCAGAAATTATAACTTTTCAGAAATTTGAGCTGCCTGAAGAACAAAGTGTTTCTAATTTGTGAATGACAATTGTACTAATTTAATAAAGTTTAATGGCCACAAGTGGCCACAATGCCATATCTATTACGTTGTAAGTGACAAACACTTTACTTGGATGAGTTCAAATGAAGCATTCCATTCTATTCACAAAGAATCTTGGTCGTGTTTACTTCAAATTTATTTCATGTACATATGTACATATACACATTAAAAAAATATATAAAATAAATTCAAAAGATTTAAAAGAACATAATATCCAAAAAAAAAAGGAAGGAATACACTTAATGGCATTTTGCGTAAGTGACCACTTGCTGTTATTTGCTTTAGAGATTTTTCTTTTTGATAGATTTAAGTGAAACACATCGAGAAGCCAGGAACACGCATGTCTGCTTTTTGACGTCAGCGACAACATCCGCTTGCCTCGGCATGGCTTGGCTTGATTTGGCTCCGCCGCCTGTATGGCTGGCTGCCTGGCTGACTGGTTGGCTGGCTGACTGGCTGACTGGTTGGCTGGCTGGCTACTGCCTTCGGGGCTGTTAGCACGCTGGAATGTGGCTGCCGCAGACGTAATAAAAATTAAAATGACGCCGAACGGTCGTCAGCAGCGCTTGGCGGGCAATGACAACAAAGCGTGCGCCATATTGACCGGAAGCATGCAAGAACGAGAGCAGAAGTCTATGTGCATGTGTGTGAGAGAAAGCACGACAGCACGTCAGCTCGCAGGAGACGCTGCGACGCTGCGACGCTGAGACTCTGCGAAGGCGCCAAATGGCAAATGCTTGGCATAAAATATATTTCTTGCATTTTATTATCATGACATGCATGTATTTTAATATTCGTTTTGGTTGCAGCAACACTACAAGCGATTTATCAGTGTTACACACACACAAAAACACACAAATACACACACATACATACATATATGGTCACGAATATATATGAATGCAGATTCGTCTGTGCTTTGAAAGCACTTGGGTGGCTGCCAGCCATGGCGGAAGCAAGCTTGAGCTGCAGTTGCGCGGTTCAGCAGCAGAGTAGCACCGCAGCAGCATGCGGAGCACACTTCAGTGCAAGCTGCGGGTGCAAAAGTACCAGATGACCTCAATAAAATATATTACAGCTTTTGTCTTTTTATTTTTTTTTGCCAAAAATTTTTGGTTTGAATTTTTCGAATGAAAAATGAAATTGAATAAGCGAAACTAACACAGCTGATGCCATGCAGCATTATTGAGCGGAGTTGTCGACTGCGTTCGATTGCGTCTCAGTCGCCTACTTATCTCTCCCTCGCCATGCCTCGCCTACCTCGCCAAGCTGTGCTATGCGGCGCCTAGCCTTGCCTTTATTTATTTTGACAGGAATAATATTATTAGCGCACAAACAATGATGTCATCAGCAACACCATCATCGTCACCACCATTCCCCAGCTCGGCTGCCACTCACTGAGAACAGTGCCAACAAGGACTCTCACTCTCGTGCATCCCATGAGGTCCCCGCGCACGCATAATTGACATTCGTGCTTCAGATGTAGTCAAGATAGCGCAAAGCAAACTTTTGCGACAGCAGCTTTTAGAAAACAATCAAGCAAGCAATCAGCGCCGTCAGCAGTGCAGCACAGTCACACTTGCCCCGCCGCCACCCCCACTTCCACGCTTACCATCAACGCCGTCCTCATTCGCACAAACGCCATTCCGCAAACCCGCAATCCCACCGCTGCCCTGCGTCGAAGCGATCCTTCGCTTGCTCGCGAGTACTTCATTCATTATCTTGCGCTGTGTGCTCTCCCGCGAGCGACTTTCGCTATGGAAATTGAAAATTTATGTTGGGAATGTCGCGTTTACGCGTTCGCCGCACAAATTCAAAAAACGGAAACGGATGTAGTGTAGGAAAACAGCATCGGAAATTTGGTTATGTCTGTTTCAATGTTTGCCCGCTTCGCTCTTTCGCTGTTATGCTGTTTGGATGCTTATGTTATTTGTTTTTAGGGTGTCGTATTGTTTTCACTGTGGTTGCCTTGTTGCTGCTGCTGTTGCTGTTGCTGTTTGTTGTTGTTGTTTGTTGATATACTTTGTGGCACATTAAATTTTGGAAATTAAATTCTATTGTATGCGACGTACGTTAAAACTTTCTCGAACTTTATTTTTATTTGCACTTTGAAAATGTTTGCGTTTGCTCGTAGATTCTCGTGAAATATTTCTTTTACGTCTTTAATGGCTTTCTCATGAATATGTCAGTTGTTTTCTTTTCCCCCTCGCTTGGACGGTTGGGGTGTGACTAAGGGTGTTCCTAGGGTTGCTGTCGCGGATGTGTGGATTGCCGGGAATGGTTGCAGCTTACAAAGTTCGCAAAGCAATCACAAAGAAGTGTCGTCGAAGTACACTACAGTGAAAACTCACTTAGACGTAGACTCCACATCGCACAATAGGAGCAAATGCATGACTTCATTTCGAAAACATTTGAAGTTTCTAATACTCAAAGCTACGAGATTTCGGTTATATTTTCCGTAATAGCAGCGTCCAACCTAACAGCAGCAGTAGGCCGCAGCTGTGCTCCGGTTCTGATGTCATTACTATTCGCTTGGCCACACTCGGGCGGGCGCTCGGCACCCGTAATCAGTTAGGTGACTTGTAGTGCCGTGGATAGGTGGAATGCGAAGCCATGTCTCTGGCGGATACGGATACTGGTGTACGGGTGCGGATACGGAGTGCGGCTATGCTGGCATCAGTCACATTCCTTTCAGTCATGTTGCCATGGCAAATAGCATAATCTATCTAAAGCAAGCAACAGCAAGCGGTCATTTTCGCAAAATGCCATTAAGTGAATTTGTTCTTTTTTGATTTTTTATGCTTTGAAGGCTTTTGAGTTTATTGCATTTATTTTGTGTAATGTAAGTTATAACTAATTAATTCTTTTAATTCACATTCCGCTCAGTCGTGTTGCCATGGCAAACAGCAAAAGTCAGCTTAGTGCAATGCACAAGTCGAGAAAGCGAATCAGTTTAATCAGCACTGACAAAGTACATCAGCACAAGGCAGTCAGAAACAGTCGCCCTGTAACAAATTGCCGGGCAACTGCTCTTATGAATGGCAGCAGTCAAAGGCTAAAAGACCGACAGTGTGCAAAAGGATGCAAGGATACAAGGATGCAAGGAAGCGAGGCTAGCAATTGCAGTCTAAGCTGGCGTTAAGTTGGCATTAGAAACGAAATTTGTAAAAAGCCGCCAAAAACTTTGTGGTGCGGGTGCGACGCATATCGACGACGACAAGCAGTTGCTGCTGCTGCCGGAGTTGCTGTTGATGATGTGTAAGTCGACGTTGATAACGTTGCCACTTGATCGTACTATAAGCACATAATGTAGGCATTATGCTGGCAATAACCACAGCAAAGAAAGTCTTAGACTGTAAAACCAAAAACAAAAAAACATAAAAGAAAGAAACGAATAAAAAAAAAAGAGAAGAAACTTTTTAGACGCTGCTGAGTAGTTGCTCGAACAAGTGCGACAGTTGGCAACGCTAAGTAGACAAGTTGACCCATTTAAGCTTTGCGCCATATAGACTTGGGTTACTTACACCCACACACACACACACACACACACACACACACACATACATACATATATTCACACTATCTGCATCTACAGCTGTGAGTCTTTGCAGTTGCGAGTGCGGGTGTAGACGTATTTCATAAGCGGCTTCCTGCAGCGTCAGATTTAACGAGAACCCACAGAGGAGAAAAGAGGACCAAGAGCAAGAGGCATTGGCGGGTCGGCAGTTGGCAAGCGGTGCATGCATGAGCACCAAGTCGACACAGAGACGCGGCGCATATG
Source organism: Stegana nigrithorax (assembly GCA_037044495.1). Taxonomy (NCBI): domain Eukaryota; kingdom Metazoa; phylum Arthropoda; class Insecta; order Diptera; family Drosophilidae; genus Stegana; species Stegana nigrithorax. The sequence goes on from JBAMBQ010003572.1 coordinate 6,369, forward strand.
GCTAACACAGGCACAGCACGGATCGAATAGACAGAACAGCCAATGCAGCAAATCGCATGGAGTGCAATAGCGAGTCGCAGCCAGAGTCGAAGGAAAAGCGAAAGAATTGTGAACGATATTCGAGTTGGAACGCGCCAATGAGACATTGCACGATTGAGTGCAGCGGCTTATTGAGTTCAACGACATTACTTCCACACAACAACATTATTGTCATCATCATCGTTAGCGACAACGACAACGACAACAACAACAACAACAAACAACATGAGGCCGTTGTCTGGCATCGAGTGTTCTGCAGTTGCAGCTTTCGATTTTACTTACCGCCCCAAAGCAATGTAAATGAAGTTAATTCAAAAACTCTGAGCATCTGAATTACGTTTGCAATTACTTAAGTATTTTTCTATTTTTTAACTTGCTGTTTTTTAGCCTACATAGTATCGAGGCAGTACCGTATCTAACAACCTGGTACCTACCTCCATCTTTCACTATATACAAAGTATATATAAGCTTATAAAGGAAGTCCCATAATTCATGCACGATTTAAATTTTTCGCTGTTTGTGCGACAAAGTGTTGGCCACGATAGAAAGAAATAATTCTGACAGCTGACAGTTTAAGGTTAATACAAATTATCCAGCGAAATTTCATCGAAAGAGTATGTATGTATGTGCAGCGCAGTACGCGCTTTTGCTGTAATTAATCAAAGCACAATTGGCTGCACTGAACTGCTGCTAATGCAAAGTAAAAATGAAATTCGTTGCTTCGCTTTTTGAAGACATATTCCATGGCTGCAGCGAGATGGCACAGTGGAAAACATGAAACAACACATAGGCGACAGCACAAAAAAAGAAAAAAAAAAGAAATAACAAAATACATAAAATAAGTTTTTAAAGAGCTGAACAATGGACAATCCAAATAAGAAGTTAACGAGATGCGAGGAAGACAACAATAAGAACAACAAAGTCAGAAAACAGAATTGAAGTCAATTGAAGTCGAAAGTTGCTTTGAGACGTTGAAAAAGTTGACGTTGCGCCGATGACTTTAAGCTGCGACGGATAATTAATAATAATTTTATGCATTTGGTTTTGGTTCTGTTTGTTACTTTTTGTGTATTTATGGATCATCGAAGTGCGCAGCAGCAATCGTTGCTGGCAGATTGTTAAGCTAACGAAATGTAGATCGCGTATAAACTTGAACGTAAATATGCCGATAGGATGAAATAAAATAAAATCGAAATAAAACAAAACCAAAAGTATTTACATGCTGTGCCCGCAGAGTCGGGATTGTGCGGCATGCAGATTAGCATAAGTTAGATATGCATCGGAGCAGGCAGTAAATATCGACACGGTTCCGCTTTGACATTTCACAAAGCAGCCAAAGCGAAAATGTGTCTCTTAAACAAGATAAGTCGCATCATGCCCATGCCGACGCCGCCGCCGACGTCGACGCCAACGTCGACTCCAAAGCAAAGCAAAGCCAAGCCAAGTCAAGTCAAGTCAGCGCTTTGCGATGTGCGGCAACGATAAAAATCAGCAGCGCTCTGAAGATGCTGCCAGCAGACCTAAATGTCAACTGCATAATTTTTATGCACGCTTGACATTTTTCACATAAGGCAAAAAACAAAAGAAAAAAACAAAAAAAAAATGAAAAATGAGAAAATGGAAAAGCAACTAGCAACTAGAGAAAAAAGCAAAATGCGCGCAAAGCAACTGCAACCCGAAAGGGCAGAATAAAAAGCATGCATTGAAATATTCATAGGAATACACAACACACACACACACACACACTCACTCACACACACTACTTACGTATGTATGTGCATACTTAAGTAAATAAATATTGTATGCAGAGGCATTCATGTATGCCATATATACTATTTATTTGACAAAAAATATGCACACATATGTACCAGACACACATATCCATACATTCATACATACATAGATACGCATATGGCATAAAGCTGATAAACTTAATAAAACGGTAAATTGTAAACTGTTAGGCACTAACCGAGTTTCTTACTCGCACATGTGTGTGTATGCAGTTAAACTGCAGTTAAATAAGTTAAAGTGAAATGAAATGAAAAAGTTGGCATGTAAGGAAAACTATTTCGAAATGAAATCAGAAGCCAATTGCTTTGATTAAAATTTATTTAATTAATAATTTGAACTGTACATACTTCACCATGCATATGCTCACACACACACACATACACACACATGTGTAGTCACAGTCTAAGCTTGCAGACGCCGCTTGTGTGTGCTCACCATGCGTGACTAAGCGGCGCTGCAGTCCCTGCCTGCGGCTTGTTGCTGGCATAGGTGTTGGGTGCATTGGGTGCGTTGGGTGGCTTGCTTGTGTTGGATGTGTTGGGTGTGCTCAGAGCTTGTGGCCGATTGTGTGCAAACGTTTTAACTTGATTACAGTCTTAAAGTCGCAGCATTTGACTTCTGACATTATCAGTTGCCAGGCGTCACCTCCATTGCTCTCTGCTGCTGGCTTGGGGCAACACAGGTCGAGAATAGTTCTAGGCGACAAATGTCGCGTGTTTACCGTGGCCTGCTATTTTACAATGGCGCAGTTGCCACGACAACAGTGCCAGGCTCTGCCTGTGTTATTTGAATATCGAGTTTGAAATGACGCCCAACCGCCTGCACTTGCCTACAGATCCGCCCACTGGCAGCCTGACTTTATAGATTTTTTTGACGTTGTTCGTGTGAAAGTATTTGTCCAATTGCAAATCGCTTAATTGCAATTCTCTAACAATGTGTGAAAATAGCTCCGAAATGTTATCGGTTTATTGCAATTTGGTAGCTCTAAGAGCTTCTTTCTTTGTTCTTGCGTGTTTATTTTGTTTTATTATCTTTTTCTTTTCATATAATAAATTGTATATGAACATGTAGAAAAATTGACTTAGTGTACACGAGTATTTTCTGTTTGTGTTCGCGTGTGTGTGCTTGAGTATGCTTTCGTTTATGTTACTGTTGTTGTTGTTGCTGTTGTCTCAAGCGCTTCACTGTGTTTGGCCACATGTAATGAAGTTTGCTTGCTGTGCAAGAAATATGGCAACGAAGCCACATCTCATATCCCACATTTTCCATTTACCATTTACCATTCACACACGAATACACGCGCCCGGCAATGGCTGCCATGCATAAACGAGCACAACAGCAACCGTCTGGGAAAAGACCAGACCCAAACAGCAGCAGTCGCAGCAGCACCAACAGCAAAGCATCAGAAGATCGAAAGATGCCGGGCGCTGTCTGCTGCGCCTTTCTCTTTCGTTGCGTTGAATGCCAAGCGAAATTTAAAATGTTTCTGTTTATACCTTGTCTGGTACAGGGTATAAAAAGAAATTTATTGAATTGTGGATTGGGTACAGGGCCAGACTGTAGCCCCTGCCTTTCTAGTTTTTTTTTTTTGTTTTGGTTTTTCTGCTTGGCGTTGACTGCATACTTGTTGTCGTGGTTTTTGTTGTTGTTGTTGTAACTGTTGTTTTTATTACATTCTATTTTAACTATTGCTTACATAGTTCACTTGCTCTCCTACCTACGTATGGTCTGTATGTATGAATCTGTAGGGACTCGTCAGCTCACTCCGGCGGCTCGCTGCTGCCCCAAGTGACATTTAAGCACACTTGAGAGACTTAAACTGCTTTTGGCCATCATCATGCATTTTTGAAACGTTGTGTCATGGTGAGCTGTGCTCCGGCTGCGTTTGCTTTTACCTGCGTTTCCGCGCCTCGCTGCCCGGCTGCGGCATTTCGGTTTGGCTTTGTGCGGTCTGCGGGCATGGCATGGCCGGCGAGTGCTGCACTTGCATATTGCAGCTTAACCACTTGCGGACGAATTTTATTTCTCATTTAAATCGTGGTCTGCATAGTATACATTGTGTGTTTTCGTATCGTAATCACAATTAAAACTTAATCGACATTAAGTGGCGGCGTCTGAATATTTGCGTGTGTGTGTGTGTGTATGGATCAACTGCCATCTGATGACTCAATTAAGTCGGCATTAACCCTTTGCTATGCATACTCAGCATTACTGTAACAGTACCTCAATTAAAAGACGATCAGGCTCTGGCAGACTTTAAATTGACTTATCGAAGAGCATTTTCAGCGCAAAGTGTCATTGTGTGGGTCTGGCCCGCCCCCACCTTCACTGCCATAGTCGCATAGACGAAACCTTAACTGTTAACTGAAAATGTTGAGCAAATGCGCGTCTAACGCCTGAATGACGCGACGCTGCACTTGGACGCCGGTGCGACTGCACAAATTGTCTTTTGATTGCCAGTCGAGGCAGAGCAGCGAGCAGAGGGACACAGCCAGGCAAGAGCCGAATGCAGGCAAGCAAAGGTTAACAGTCCCCATGCCAGTGTGATCAGCCAGTCTGCGATGCCAGTTTGCCATTGCAGAGCATCTTGGCATTGTCAGATCTTCGCATTGACGTTATTTGCTTTGCTTAATGGCTGTGTGCGTTGGTGTTGGCGTTTAACGGTTCGTAGCAAATGTCCTCGTGATGCTCGTTCGTGCTGGCAGCATCCGATAGACGTCGTTACGTGAACACGCTACATTGCTTTTCTCCGGCACTTTAGCCAAACGTCCGCACACAAATTTGTGCTTCAGTGCATAAATGCGGCAACGTTTGCCTCGAATGCGGCTGCAATGCTACGTAAATTGCATTTCTCTGCTCTCAAGTAACTCGCCAAGAGTTGTGAAATTGGCTGTCTCTGTCTGCTGCTGCCAAACACTGTTCGCTATGGCAAACACCGTGTGTGTGTGTGTGCGAGTACACGAGAACATGAGTAGTGTGTCACTAATCACATTTACTGTCGGTTAACGTTCCAAAGCCGTTAAATCATATGAGTGAATCATTGAATGTTAGAGAATTTCCATTTGCCTTACAGTTTGCGCACATTAAATATTTAACTGTACAGTGTACAGACACCGTACACATAACATATGCATATGGACCGTTATTTGAAACTAATTGATTTCACATAAAATAGTTGCCCCAACAAACACACACACATACACACACACACATATATATATATACGTATATTCATCACCATCATCATCATGTTTGTCAGCAGAGAAGGCAAGAATGAGTGTCATAATTGCATGTGTATGGCATGCAAGAGTCGTTGCCGTCGATGTGCTGTGAAGTGTTGAAATATTATCAATTTAGCTTTCTTGTACTTGCAGATGCGCTTGCATGCCCACTCTAGCCTACGAATGTATCTTAAGATGTTCTTTGTACGTCTCAACGTGCATACGTCGCACGTACATACGCATATGTGTATGCGGCATTGGAGCATCAAGCTGACACTCTGCCATGCCTGTCGAAATATACATATTTGCTTTGAACTTTGGTACTTGGGCTGCTTGGCTGTTTGGGTGCTTGGGTGATTGGGTGCTTGGGCCTGGGCACGTTAATGCTTTCGTTTTGCTTAACACATGCACAGCGGGCGGGCAGGCAGTCCGCTGAACAGTTCGCCGTTCATGATTCACGCGTTACTGTAGGCAGCCCTAATGCTTGCGACATTGAAATTGGCCACAATAACAAAAAAAAAAAAGAACAAAAATAGTCCCACACTTTGCGTTAAGCCGCTTCGTGCCATTTAACGTGAAACAGTCAGACGGCAGCATTGGACCTTCGGATCGCACACGAGGTTTCTTTGTATTTATTTTGTTTTTCTTTGCCTTTTCTAAGCAACGTGATCATTGCCGCGCCAATTCACCGAAAGTGGCACGAATTCGCGCACAGTGCCTCACATATGTATGTGTACAGGCGTGTAGGAGCTGACAGGCCCCGACTCTGTATGCTGCCAAGACGTGCTCTTACAGTCGTAAACATTTTGCCAAACTGGAAACAATTAATGGCCTTACGGTTTTACTGACAAATGTCTTAGCATTTGTATACACTCATGCACACACACACACACACACACACACACACACACACACACACACATGCATGGAGATTGTATATTCTCGAAGGTGCTTCCAGTGCTTTTTGAGTTTATTGAGTGCGCAGCAGTTCTTTGTTTATAAACAAAAAGCGAGAGGAAGTAACCCAGCAACGGTTCGCATGAACCCACACACGATTATCGGTTGTGATTCCGCATGCGGGCGACGCTTGTCTGCTCTGAGCTCTTCTCGCGGCAATTGCCAAATAAATAAACAAATGACAATGTTGACTCGTTTGCTTTTGTAGAATCGCCAAAAAGCAGATAAACAAACGAATAAAATCAAATAAACAGCCAAGCGCGAAACCTCACGCAGGCACTAAGACTTGCCGGCCAAAGGTACAGTTGAGGCCAAAAGTAAGTCAGTAAATCGCGTTTAATTTCATTTCGCTGCTAGGCGCAGTATAGATGCCTACTGCCACAGAGCAATGCCAAGTTACAGCCAAAGGTGAAGTGTAATGTCTCCAAGTCAGTCAAACAGAACCCGGTCGGTGATGTCTGCTACCATCCACTCCTGCTCGATTGCTCTGCCACCAAAGTCGAGGATTACGTTGAGTGCCGCCTCAATTAGCTCGTCGGGTTCAATTAAACTGCAGTGAGTTATTGAGTGAGTTGCCAACTTCATCGTCATCAGCGCAGCACAGCAGAGCTCTCTTAGCCACAAGGATGAATTCTTGCAGTGCCAGGCGAGAAGACATTTAATCAACACAAATGTTCACTTAAACAATATAAACGAAATTGCAGAACTCGACGCAGAGACAAAACGATTGCAGCAATTAACCCAGCAGCAGCCGCCGCAGAAAAGGATAACGCAGCCAACCATTCTCGCTGCATGTTGGCAACTGTCAGCTGTGGCGTCGCTGCATCGCTTTGCTTTTCCTTTTCGCACTTTGCACTTTTCCAGTAACTTGGGCACTTGTTGTTTGTCTGTTGTTGTTGTTGCTGTTGCTGTCGTGCCAGAAATGTTTGCAATGAATTTGTTGCAACAGCAATCGCCACATCGTTAAAAACAACATTCATTTGCCATTTCTTCTTTGCCTTGGCCTAATGCAGGCGAGTAAACCCCTGTAAGCCGGCTTCGCATGGCCCAGCTTACCTTTAGTTCGTTTTTGTTTTCTGTCTGGTTTGGTTTGGATTGTGCAAATTTCTTATGGCCACAAATTTTCGTAGTTTTTTTTATTTTGATTTTTGTTTATTTTTTCACTTGCAGGATTTTGCAACAAATTTGCTGCGCAACTGTTGGGCCAACCACTCTGGTGCAGCCAACATGGTGCGGCCTAGCATGAAAAACCCCATCTGTATGCGAGCCTGGAGCAATGCAATAAAATCTCTGTGTGCATGCACACAGTTTGTGAAATGTAACAGGCATTTGTAGCTACGTGCACGAAAATTCTATTATTTTTGTCAAGCTAAACAACAACAACAGCAACACAGTAACAACAACAGCAACACAGCATCAGTAACACGTTTACGTTGCGGCAAAAAATCGAAATGGATTTTTGAGTAGAAATATTTTGCTGTCTGCTGGCAATGAATTGCCAATTTATGCTTGCCATCGATTGCAGGCAAATACATGGCAATCGAACTAAACTGAATGGAACGCGCAAAAACCAAGAGCAGCTAGTCAAACCGCATGCAACTGGCCACGATGTTTATGCGTTTACTGTGCGCTGTGCACCGCATCATGACAAATGCGATTTTGCACGCTGAGCCGACGCGTGCAGCGGAGTCCTGGCCTATTTGGCTGATTTGGCCGATTTGGCCGATTTGCATGGTGCAGTTGCGTTGCAGCATTGGTTCAAATGTGTTCACGCAGGCACGAGCGTGCATTGGAGGCGAAGCAGGCAGCAGGCAGCCGGCAGCCGGAGCATGAACCACGGCAATCTACTTGACCCAGCACAGGTCGGTGCCAAGTGCCAGCAGGCGCCAGGATGCGCACTTGCAATGCGTGTGTATGGAGCATGGCAGTGGGGGGTGCAAGTGCAAGTAACCGCAATACTGCAAATCATGTGTAGGCTGTGCATTTGCCGTGTTAGCAGTCACAAAATGTAAACCGTTTGACAGCTGACAATTCCGAGTTAGTAAAAATGGTCATGGCATAATTTCGTTAAAGGAGCAAAGCTGTGAACATTTGCCAGATGTGCTATGCCGGACAATTGAAAAACCCGTGTTGTTTCCTATTCCATTCAAATCTGACGTCCATTTTGGAACACCCAATACAAATGTATTGTGTATACATACCATATATGCACTAGTATATGCAAAGTTGTGTCTGCTTAGTAACCATAACTGACATGTCCGAATTTGCAGAAAACTGCAAGTGACACAGTGCAGCAGAAGTCATTTAAACAAAAATGAGTATGTGCCATGCAGCAGAGCAAGGATATGGCTCAGCCACAGTTGACACACACACATAACGTGACCTAAAGCTGCTGCAGGGTCTGGCAATTTTTCGGTGCTTTGCCTGTCACAAAAACAATTCCATTTTCGTTTTTGGTTTCATTAAAAGATTTGACAACTAATTAGTCGTGCAACTCAACCATTTGTTTTAACTTTCTGCCGGTTTGCTACTATCAGAAAAACCAAAAACTCGCACAAATTCACACATTGTGAGCAAGTTCTGTTGATAGCTATGCAAATGTATGGCCAGTAATTGTCTATGGCAATCGGGTAATCGCTTCAGCTTCATGGCGTAGCCATCTCATAGCTGGCTTTGTTTATTTGGCTCATGCGATATACTTAGCCGTAAAGTAGACTATAAAAAACAAACACAGTAAAAAAATAAAAGCCAATAAAAAGGGAGGGAAACAAAACAGAATAGGCAACAACAAAGTTTGCTAATAATAAAAGCTTGAGACGATATTCATAAACCTGCGAGTAAGTATGCGCTTCCATTTCATTAACGACGCATTGAGCATTGAGCATTGAGCATGGAGCATGGAGCATGTAGCACTGTGCACTGGCAGAACAACGTAAACAAAGTTTAAATAAATGAAAAACAACAACGATTCCGTAATCAGTTAATCATGGCCAATAAGCAGGCAAAGCTATGCAAACAGCTTCTCAGCTCCTCGACGCGTCTCAGCTCGTCACGGGATGACTCGTTTGGCACGACTTCGCTCGCCCTGCTTGGCTAAACATCAAAGCGAAATTCGGTTATGTTATTAATTTTGATTTTTATATGTTTTTCTTTTATATTTTTATATCGATTTTGCTTGTGGATTTCATTTTTATTTTTATTTCGATTTTACATTCAGTTTGTTGTTATACTTTATTTGTGTTCTCTAGAGTTTTCGTAATGTTTGGAATAAGCGCAAAAATATTTTTAGATTTATTTTCGGTGACGAAAGCGACCGCCACCGCCACAGCCACCGCCATGGCCACCTCCGGCTGCGTGTCACCAACAGTATTTCCGTACGTAAGCGGACGCGTGCTGTGCTGCCGCATTTGAAACGGCAAACATTTCTGGGTCAACGACGTGCTTCGTATGTATGTGTGTGTACATATACTGTATGTGTTTGTATGCATGGGTAAAATGTTTAGCAAGTTTATTTCTGGCTTAATTTGTTGCCACTTTTGTTTTTATTCCGACGCAGTCAAACGTGCTCCGTATCTGCACATTGTCAATGTGTGTACATTTAAATTTCATTTCATTTCATTAGCACAGGAGAGGATTTGCATGTGCGTTAGGGCGTGCCTAGCTGCTCGAATGCGCGATCAGTTTGCCTTGTGTAGGTCAGGTTTTTAATTTCTTACTGCTGGTCTACCATGATCGCACTGAACTGAACTGAATTGAACCGAACCTGGCACTGACCCCCCCGATCTTGTACTGTAACTGACTAGGAGCATAGCCATTGTCAACAAGCCCAGTTCTGGCTAAGCGACTGCTCATTGGCACATTGGCACATTGGCACATGCTTTCGTTGGCTCCAAGTAAGCCACGCAGCCATCAGTGCACGCCAATTCAAACCAAAGGCAATTGCCTTGCTTAATTAACATAAAACGGCGGCAACACCTCGGAAATATCTCGCATGAGCGTTGTAAATTTCACGTGGTGCCAACTGCGTTGTTTAAAGTGGCAAAGGCAGCATTGAAGTGGCAGCAGTCGGTTTCAATGTCATTGCAGCTGTTACTTGCGACAGCAATAACAGCAAGAGAGAGCACGGGCTATAAAACAAACCATAAATAAAATGACATTCCCCTCTTGCCGTTGCTGCAGCAGTTTCACGCACTACACACACTCGAACACACACACTCACACACACCTACTCACACAGGCAGCCACACACACGTGTCAAATTAGTAAATGTCGTTGTTTATGTTGTTTCTACGGTTGTCGTTATTGTTGTTATTGTTG
>JBAMBQ010003574.1:0-48846 GCA_037044495.1 Stegana nigrithorax
TATGTCCTGTATTCGTTTGAGTTACGTATTGCTAATATGCCACATTAGACTATGTTAAGAAAATTTTAAAATTCGATGTCCAGAACATGCAATTCTTCCAAAGCATAATTATGTATAATTTTATGTTGATGAAAATTACTTCTTTATTTCCTTCTTTTATATGTTCTTACGATAATGTTTATTACAAGTTTGTAAATAATAAATTGCGAATCGCTGGGGCATTGTAGTATAATTATTTTTGAAGTTTAAAGAAGTTCTTATTAAAAACAGTTTTTTGTAGTCAATGAATATTTGGGAGTTCCTTCAGTTCATAACTACGTGGTTGCAGAGGCATTCCCTAATTGTACGAAGTTTCTCTCTTATATAGGGACCAGAACTATATATTTTCATAAAGTAATATTTAATTTATAGAACCCTTTTCTTTTTTAATTAAAACAATGCAATCTTGAAAACGTTGTAAATTAAACATATATACATTTTTTTGACTTATTGCAGAATCAACAAATCAAAACACAGTTTCTTGAATTTTTAAAACAGTTAGAAAAGCAGAAACTCGAATAAAACTAGAGCTTTTGCTTCTTTTACTGCCGAAATAGATTTTCTTAAGTGTGCCATCGCGATGGCTGCTCCAGCAGCCTGTACGCGTTTCTCGGACAACTATGAAATTAAAGAGGAACTTGGCAAGTAAGTATATGAATTCATTTTAATCAATAAATGTTTTTCTTACATGTTTCTTTATCGATTTTCAGAGGCGCATTTTCAATTGTGAAAAGATGTGTCCAGAAGTCGACTGGTTTTGAGTTTGCAGCAAAAATTATAAACACAAAAAAACTGACTGCAAGAGGTATACAAAAAGAAAAGAGTAAACATAACTCAATATTTAACATATTTTATTCCATACAGATTTCCAAAAACTAGAGCGGGAAGCTAGAATTTGCCGGAAGTTGCACCATCCAAACATAGGTAATTTCAGTAGTTGCATTTTTTCACCATTATCATATTGTTAATATTGCTTGTTTATCACTTCAATATATTTAATTATTTGATTTTTGAATGTAAGGCTCCATACAATGACATTTAATTGTTTTTATGTACCAAAATCAAAGTAGATATAGACGTAAAAGTTACTTACTATTACTATTTAAATTTGTTAACATAAAAATAACACTGTTCGGGGGTGTTATTAAAACGTAAAAGAATGTTAAATGAAGGGGAAGTTGTCAAGGTGTAAAAGCCAATTTGTGTAAAAAAATAGTATATCCTAGCGGAAAGCAATTTGGATTTCACATTTCTTAATTATGATAAGGGTGAAGAGGAATAACGATACTAGGGCATACTTTTTTAATGTGATTAATAACTAAAACATGTAGGGTTAATGTTGTCACCAATTTGAATAAATAGGGTTAGTATAATTTGTTGTCCAGAATGTAAAAGTTCTTCTCAAGCAGCAAATGGTTCCTTCTTTTTCATTTCATTGGAATATGGATTGTTTTTAATACCGAAATCATATTATTAGATCTTTTTTGCTTTACTTTTCTGGATTTGGAGAATGTCCTACCGAAGTGCACGTAGAATGTTAAACCTTAAAGGCAGCAGAAATCAAAATGTTTTGTTCACAAGAAAAATATTCGAATTATACAATTTATATGATAAAAACGAACTAAACATAAAAATAACTAGTATAATGCCGGAGTAATAATATGCATAATTATTCTATTTCAATGTGCTCGCTCCTGTCGCGAATATATACATAAATACCTAAATTCATCACAAATTAGTTTGCTATAGAGCGCAGATTTTCTTTTATTTAGACAGCACTACAGACTCTACATTATCTAGACGGTACTTTACCCTTTCGATGCTGTTCAGCTCCCAAACTATGTTTCTACCTCTATCTGTTCTAAGTCTCAGAAATTTGTTTCTTACGTAGAGACTGTGGTGGCCCACATATCTTGCCACCAAAGATCCAGTGTCCTTGAATGAGCACAACATTTTCCACGAAAGTGTTGTCATGTAATGTATGTAAATATGACCACAATTATTTTGGTATTTTTTCGGTTTACATGTAGTTTTTTATCCCACACTATTCGCCATCTAGGAATGCGCCAGATAGAAGACTTAAGACCTTCTTTGTATAGCATTCTTTACATCTATTGATATTTTCCTAAAACTTGGCATTTAATACAATTAAGGAATTAAATTTATAACCAACAATAATATAATTATTTATGATTTGTTCTTTCAGTTCGACTGCATGACAGCATACAGGAAGAAAATTATCATTATCTTGTGTTTGATCTGTAAGTAAATATAAATCAAGTCAAGTAATACAAGCAACACTAAATTATTTCTTTAGTTGGTTAAATCCGCTGGTTCGGTTCCGGGGGGAAGACACAATTGTTGTGGGAACCATTGGTTTTGTAAATGTTATTAAGTAGTTTACCCTCTAGGAGGAGTAGTTTACCCTGTGGTCGTGTTTTTTAGTACGCAAACTAGAATAATTTATTAATGTGAAGAGAAAATTAAAAAAGGAGTTACTTAGCGGAACATAAGAAATAACTTAACTTTAGAAATGGGATATAATAAATATTATTTTGGACAATTACAGTGTAACTGGTGGAGAACTCTTCGAAGACATTGTTGCACGTGAATTTTATTCAGAAGCTGACGCATCACATTGTATTCAACAAATTCTGGAATCGGTCAATCACTGCCACCAAAACGGTGTGGTTCATCGTGATCTAAAACCAGAGAATTTACTATTAGCTAGCAAAGCAAAGGGTGCAGCTGTAAAACTTGCTGACTTTGGTCTAGCCATTGAAGTACAGGGCGATCATCAGGCATGGTTCGGATTCGCTGGCACACCCGGGTATCTTTCGCCAGAGGTGTTGAAGAAGGAACCATATGGCAAATCAGTAGATATATGGGCTTGTGGTAAGCAACAAAACCAAACTATCATTTTGAACTAAACTATTTTGTATTATAATAAAAATTTTCTTTTCATATCCCTCTACATTTAGGCGTAATTTTGTATATTCTCTTGGTTGGCTATCCACCATTTTGGGATGAAGATCAACATCGATTATATTCACAAATAAAAGCCGGAGCATACGACGTAACTTGCAATACTATATTTAAAGAAAGTTTTATATTTATCTATGTTAAATTTTCGTTTTTAGTATCCATCTCCTGAGTGGGATACGGTTACTCCGGAGGCGAAAAATCTTATCAATCAGATGCTTACGGTTAATCCAAATAAAAGGATAACTGCTGCTGAGGCACTTAAACATCCTTGGATTTGCGTATGTGTTATACGATAATTTACTTTACATATTGCGCAAAGCTTTTAAGAGTATGTGTACAGTCAGTATCTTTCTATTTGTTTTAATTTTTACAGCAAAGAGAACGTGTTGCTTCTGTTGTGCACCGTCAAGAAACTGTAGATTGTCTCAAAAAATTCAATGCGCGCCGGAAGTTAAAGGGTGCAATTCTAACCACAATGCTAGCCACTAGAAATTTTTCAAGTAAGTTCATAGTTTTATCATTAGTGGTACTCATTTAATACTCATTGATATTGCAGGTAGAAGTATGATTACCAAAAAAGGTGAGGGTTCTCAAGTTAAAGAATCTACTGACTCTTCAAGCACCACCCTTGAGGAGGACGATGTTAAAGGTAAATATATAACACATTAAAGACAAGTTGAAACTTTTACCCAATTAAGAATATGTCTAAAATACATATTTTCGAGTCCGAAAATCAGCTTTGTTTTTTAACTGTGCATTAGAGATCGAAAGTTTAACTTGTCATTTCAATTGCTGCAAGAAAGGCTTTAAATTAATTTCAATATTGAAAACCATGTTATTTAAAGTAATCATGTTTTCGAATATGCCACATTATAATTTTCGTGATTTTGTTGTTCATTGAACAATTGGAATTTTTAACGAAGACTTTCAAACGAATTTCAATTTTTGTATCTCTCTTAAACTCCTGTACACGTTTTTTCTAAACCTTGCTTTGGAATTTTTCATATAAAAAATATTTTAATCTAATATTTCGCATTATTATTTAAAGAATTTAATCTTAAACAAAATAAAAAATGAAAGGATGGCAAAGATGACAGCTATTTTCGATCTCTATTTGTATGCATATTGAGAATCATTATTTTTTTTGCAAATCGCGTTATAAAATTGATTTAATTTTTACGTATTTGTATCTACACATAACTTAATTAGACATTTGAATCAATAGCTTTGTTTACATATCGTAAACATTTTAATTCATTATTTATTTCACACATTCAGAATATAGTTGTGCATGTTTATCTAGTGTATTTGGCTTTATCACTTGTGAATTTCCTATTGATTTATTTTTTAACTGTTATAAAAGCCTGCTTTTTAAGCTTTGCATGTAAAAATTAAAGCATGTGAGAAATGTTATTTCCGATTACTTATAACGGAATTACAACTGTAACTTTAAATGCTAGTATATAAGTTATCGTATATTAAAAGGTACTAAGAATTTTGGATTCTTCTTAAAAAAAAGTAGAATCTCTAAGAGTGCTTATGTATGTATAATGTACAATGAAAATTTTCATCGCATAAATACACACGTATATTTATGTCAATACTTCCACACCATACGTTAGTTTAATAACTTTCAGCTTCTTTGGGATTAATTTAACGATAAAAGTATTATAGATTGGCATTAGAATTCTTAAAATATTTTGAAATTGTCTAAGTTTGCAATTTACCTAATGAATACATTGGGTATTACACTACAGAATATATAATAGGTAAGGTCAACCAAATTTGATGAAATTACAGAATGGTATTAATGACTTCATACATTCTTACTGGACCTTTTACTTCAGTGTATTTCTAGTATTGAATTGAACATTCTTCACAAGCACATAATTTGATGGACTAAATAAAATTGAAATACCACTTTACACAGTTGTAAACACATTACAGACAGATCACCCACATTCTTAAATTATGTTGATTTTTAACGATGTTATTATAAAATTGTAAACTTTTAAATATTCAGGATTTATTGAATAAATGACTCCGAGTAAATTTCAAAGCCTTCGGTAACAAATCTTCTGCAACTGCGTCAGTGCCATCTTTCGTATGATGAAAATTAGCCTTAAAGGGCATTTAAATTTTTAGGGTATTGCCCTATTTTGCAAATAACGTTGACTTATGGACTTTGTTGATAAACAATAGTTTAGGAGGTAAGGTAACTACAAAAAGTGAGGGAAGAGCAACGAACATTGAATAAAAAATATAATCTAATATCTCATATACTTATAGTTATTGCCAGGAAGCTTCTAATAGGAAAATACGAGTTTTATGTATGTAAAACAGTTCAAGTTTATTCGAATATTTAAATTGCTCGTGTACGTTAAATGCTCTCTGGTTCAAAGTTTTTGGGCTCAGCCGACTAAACCAATCAACTTAAAATGCTTGATACTTTCTACTTATATATCAGCTGTATAGCTGGTTACTTCAGTTAATCAATAGTGCCATCATCTGATTAAGATGTTATCCAAAACTATATTTTCATACATCTATCGATCTTTAGATACTATCGATAGATGTATGGTGGCGATAACAAAAAATATGGGGCACCTACTAACTCATTGAAAGAACCAATTTTCTAACTTTCACTCTTAAACAGTATTTTTTCGTGTGTGGTACCAAAGTTTTACACTTGAAAACTTTTTTTCTTCTGCTTTTTTTAAACAATAAGAATTTTAACGATATTGTGTGTAATTGTGTAATGAAATTGAAGTTTTTTATAATTGCGCAGAAATCCAAAGCAAACATAAATGGACAATCGACTTTATACTTCACCTTCTTAAATGGCTTAGACGTTTTACATATTTATATATAATTCGCTTAACTGCACATAAATTCCAAACACCCATCTTAGTGCTGCTATTCAAAAGATATAGTTAAATTTCATACATTTAATACAATACACACAAAAATAGAGCAATGCAAAAATGAATGAAACCAAATTATTTTAAATCAACAGAAAAAATCAACAAGACATATTTAACCACAGATTACAAAAACCAATTTAACTATAGTGGCTCAAAGTATATTTGATGCGGGGTTGTTTTTACATTACAACTGGCTTTTTTTACAATTAGGAAGAATTTTGAAAAAATTTTAAATTGAATTTAAAAGAATAAGATTTCTTATAAAAAAATATTTAGTAACAAAAATTTAAAATAACCAATAGCCATTTGAAATTTAAGAACAACTCTGCATCAAGTAAGCTGTGTGCCACTGTATAGAAATAAAACCAAATATTCTCTAATCATTACTTAAAAAAAAATATGTAATGTTGTTGTTAATTTTTGGTTGCTAATTCAAGTAGCTGTTTATCAATTTCGCTTACATTCTTTTACTTTTAGCAAACCATGTGCTTATATCAAACAATCTAAGCGTTTCTGTATCATCAGTAAAATAATTAATATATTGCTTTTGTTTTTTTCACCGATGTGTGAATAGTTTCAATGATTTTTACTTCTAGTTTAAAACGTTTTAAATTTTTTTTTTTTGTATTTTGTTTTTAATTTCGAAACTTCTAATATAGTGTGTTTCCTCCTCAGGTTAAAAGACCTAAAAGTCTCGCTAGGGTGCATATTAGATCATTATTGGTCACAAAACGAGGGTTTATCGGCCTTGGTTATTTCTTCAATTTACTTATTACATTATTACATAAAATTTCTCATGTTTTGTACTAATTTATCGCCATTCTGATATTCGCATCAGTTCTGACACACACAATTGCTCATTTACTACAACAATACACACTTTTCCATATAAATTTAAACTTCTAGGTAGGCAACCAATGACACTTAAGTCGAATATACAGTAGAGCATTATGCCATATTACGATCATTTTAACTTATGAGCAGATGAGAAAATGATTTGGACACCTATATTTAATGTGCGGCTAAGCGAATAATATTGTACTCAACCGGAGAATATTTTTTTTTTACATTTTTTAAGTTAGTTTGGAGTAATATATAATTTAAAAAAAGTTTATTTACTAAAATTATACGTTAATTTATAGTTTTTATACATATCCAAGTAACACTTACATGTACATCGGAAATAATATTATAAAACATATTTTACATCTTTCTACGTGAAGTTCATAAAAAATATTTAACAACCCATATTCAATGTAGTTCAATGTAGAATCAGCCAACATAAAAAAATCATAGATAAGAATGTCTATAGCTTAATTGTTTGTTTGTTACCCTGTATGAATCTATTATTGTAGGTATAATAATCCTGTCTTGTTTTCTCAATTGTTTTATAAAATATAATTTTTATAGAGATTAGCTTTGTACGCGTTTAGCTTTCATACATTTCATTTATTTATTCATATATTTTAATTAACGACATTTCAATAAGCATTAGTTATACATAAGTTTTAATTATAATTTAAAATAAAAATAAGTTTAGATCAGTCGCAAAAAAAAGGAAACAAATAAATAAAACAACGTAAAGAATATTTCTTTTAAGTTTTCTTATGTTATTAATTATATATATATATAGATGACTCATAACAACTTGTTGTCGAAGAAATTATAATTTAATTGTTGACGTACTTACAACAAAACTATATAATAATATTTTTGTTATGTTAGAAAATTAACAAAAATCGCTTTTTATCTTGAAAATGAATTTTGTATTCTGAATTGATTTTTTTACTTTTCGTAGAAGATAAAAAGAGCATCGTTGATCGCAGCACAACAGTCATTTCCAAAGACCCTGAAGGTAATTGTTGTTTCATTTCAGCTAGTTGATCCAAAATTTATTTTATATTTTTCATATTTCATGAATTAATTATTTTTTATGTAATTAAAATAATGATTGGCTGAAAAAATTAAAATTAAATTTTAAGTTAACCTCCAGTGAGAATTAATTTAATTATACTTATATTACTTTAAGCACCTGTTCTAAATCGTCTTAAGTATATTCAAGATAAGAATATCAAAAATGCAATTTTAGGTGGTAAGAACGCCACAATAAAGAATGGTACAAACATTTATATAAGTATTCTTGCGCTGAGTTGATTTAGGAATAACGATGCACGATCAATTGTAAACTAAGTAAACTGATCCCTTCTTCAGTTTGGGAACTTTTTTATGGTGGGCACGTAGAATTTATTACAGAAAATCATAACATTCCGGTTATAATATCATGGCATCAGGTGGGTTAAATGATTTACCGTGTAATTGAACCATTTTCATGAATGTACAGTCAGTAAACAATATTTACATACATCCTCGTTTCTTGGCAAAACTCTAAAATAAGTCATTTTAAATGGAAATGATTCCGAATGTTTTAACATATTTGAAATTTGATATATTTTTCTAATAAAATCCAAAGAACAGAAGATAATGAACGGATAAAAGTTAAAAGATTCTTTTTTGGAACTCCAAACTTCGCCACATACTTTTAACTAACACATTCGTGGCCTTTTCAGCTATTTTCTGCACTCAGTCAACAGAATTGCATTAACGGATGCCTTTGGCGTAATTCCATGTAACAATGTTCTTTTTCTAGCAAGACCAAAGATGTTTTTGATTTGACTTAAAATATTAATATGTTCAATTTTATGATGATTTTTTCAATTCCAAACATAATTTTAGAAGAATTTGGCATTGTTCTAATGCAATTTCGCAATCACAACACAAATGAATGGATTTTACGGATAAGTGCATTAGTAAAATTATCTTTGCAATGCAGCGAACTGCAAGTACAATATTCTTAAATAAAAACAAATGGCAAGATCAAGGTTAGATTTGCAAAAGAATTACAAAGTTGAGAATAAAAGACGGGTGTATGTAAACTTGTTGTGATGCCTGTACATTATTGTAAATCTACCGTTCCTTTTGGTGCATTCAAGACTATCAAAAAAAAACAACTTAATTGTATATACATTTAACAGTAAAAGTTTGCATACAAGTACGTTTTAAAAGTTTGTTTGCTACTGACACTGAGTCCAAATGAGGCGCCTATGATTAAAAAATTATTTAATTATAATTTTATTTATGACTTCCATTTTAATTATGACTTTAATAAAGCTCAAGTGAAGATTCCACATTGATTGTACATTAAAAATAAGAATGAACTTTCTTGAAGCAACGTGCTTGTAAAATGTATGTCTATTTTAAAAGCTGAAACTTTGTCATGCATTGTAATTTGTGCGAAACAGATGTATATAATGAGTGAACCTAGTCCTCATTTTGGTTTTAACAAAAAAAAATTTTATGGGTTTTTAAAACTTTTGTGTACCATTCTTTCAGCACTTTATGTTAATTTTTTTAAAAGAGAATGAAAAAGGCAAATTTAATTAATTTATTTCGTAAAACTGAAGATTTGCCATTTCGGCGTATGAAAACAATAAGAATACTTTTTTTTTATCGAATTTTATAGATTGGTGAGTCTGGTTCAATTCTGTTCTATTCGCTGAAATTCATTCTTTTAATATCGAAAATATTTTTGTATTTCTTATTTTCAGCATATAGTTTCCGTTTTAAACGACCCAATCTTATTCTGTGGGGTTTCAGTTTGGCGAGGATACCGGTCACTTCATGACCTGAATGGATGGATTTTTATAAAAAAGGCTATTCTATGGATGGGTGCATTGTACTCCATGAAAATCTAGGATTTTTCTCAATTTTTATTCATTTTTGAGCTTGTGAATTGTAATTTTTATTGAATGCTCCCAGACCATTACTGAGCCAAAGTTTCCTAAGCGAAAATAAGACGCTATTTTTCAGGCCAGTAATGAGAGAAATCATCTGATCCATCGGAATAATATTTTCTTTCTGCTTCTAACAAAGCACAATGTTTTGAGATGGTGCAGTTTTGCATATACCTTTAAGTAAATCCGTTTCAGAATTAAAAACCACAGAATTCGAAGTTTAAGAAAAACGTGTTTACTGTTTCAATGATCAAAGCGTAATTATTCGCTGCTGCTCCGAAAACACAACCAGCGACCAAACTTCCTGACAACATACATACAACATTAGAAATTATGAAAAACAATGCTTAAGAGCATGCAAATCACTATACAAGCTTTTATGCATACAAACAAGAAAGAATACAATAAACGTAAATAGAACAAACAGTTTTAAAATAGAACTTATTCGCAAACACATAATCAAATACTTGAATTACTATAAAAATAATCACATTTTGGCACCAAACTACACAAATGGAAAACTCTACAATAATGTTTTTAAAGCGGCTTCATTCCGTCTGGAAGCATTGATTTAACTAAATAGAAAAGGTTTCATACAAAACTAGAAAGGAATAACCATGGTTTATCACCGATCAAATATCCTCAAGAGAGATACAAAAATAACAAACGCCTTATACTGGCGCTTAGCAGAATAACCTGGCACATGCCATGTGTGTTTCTTCAATTTCTTAGTTTGGTTTTTTTTTTTGTTTTCGATCTTTTCCATGAAGTATTAAGGTAAAGTTAAAATTTTTTTTTTATTCATAACGACTGATTCTAATTAGGTGATTATTTAAAATAACATAAGTATTAAGCTATATAATGATCAGTATACAACAGCTTGAAATATTTGCATTCATATACAAGTGAATTATCTTTTACTTTCTTAAGAAAATCCACTATATATTCAATGTGCCCAAATAAATAAATAAGAAAAAAATTTGGTTACGAATTTGATTAGAGCAATTTAACAATTTAACAAACCAAAATGTAAAAAAGGTTCAAAAGCTTCTGTTCACAAGCGGCAAACTTCTTCTCATTGTTAAACTTAAATGTATATGTAGGACTCTATAAGTTGTATTCAATTTTAACTTCTATTTCTTCTGCAGTTTTTTTGTTATGTTACGTAACATTTTTGAAACTAACGTAAATTTCATAAATTTGAATCGTCAAGTTGATTATTTTCCCTGATGTTCGTTCTCACTTTCTTATGGGAACCTAGTGACAAAATCACGTGCGTGATTATTCATCGATTCAAGCTAGTTATGGTCATTTATATATTAGTTTTCGTCGTCTGATGTTTCTGGTTATTTTAATGTTGAGGTTGTCTTAAAGTTGGCACGTGAGTTTAAACTATTTTTGTATAAGCTACTTAATAAAAAGCTTTGTATGCGAAACTATCGTCCTTTTGTGATTTATTTTTGGGTCGTTTATTATTTGTGAAGTAAATGCGATATTTTCGCCATATACGGTAAGGAAATGGCCGGTTTTTAAAAAACACGCTTAACATATTAAGGATTGCCTTAATTTATTATTAAGGAACTTTTTTTTGTTTTCAATTTGATAAACAAAAACGGCAAATTCGAAAAGAAGCGAGAAAGCGAGCATAGTAACATTGATACGAAAGGAAAAGAACCAACGCTTACGTCATTGCTCATTCGTACTCTTGATCCGTTCGTATTTTCCTTGCATCACAAATAACAAATGCAATAATATTATCTATGCAAAATTATCGTATTCTCCTAAGCTTGCAACCGATTTTACTCAACGTCTTTGATATTTCAACTTCTGGATAGGAGCTAATTATTAGAATAATGGATCCTCCTTTTTAGCCGAAACATTTCGTTTTTTTTACACTTTTTATTTTATTTATTTTTCCTCCTATTGTCATAACGGGTTTGTGAGTTTTTCAAATTTGTTATAATAGTGTATTCATAATTTTTCTTTTTAATTAAATATGTAATGTTTTCAGTTTCCAACTTCCGAAGTTGACTTGCAAAAAATGAGTTGTAGCAGCACCGCTAAGCCTTTGATTTAATCTTGAAGTGGTTTAGAATCGATAAAATCTTGTATACAACATGTATATACATATATTTTGTAGAATTCAAATTTTGTTTATATGAGCAGGAGAAGCTACGCAAAGTAATCCGAAGAAAAAAAAATGTATATTACGATTGCTTATACCAGTAAGCTAATTTGCTTATATTAATCAGCAAGCTAATATTTAATATGTCGTAGTTTCTGTAAGCTAAAATACCCACTCTAATGTACAAGTATGTACATGCTTTAAGCAGATTATAGTAGACAAGGCTAACAGTATATGTATGTGTGTGCAATCATTTAGTCTTAAGTTTCAAACAGCGACGTACGATTTTATGAATTTTATTAAAGTTACAAATTTGAAAGTTTGAATTTGTTTCTTATATGAATTATTCGCATATCCTATTTGACTTTCGTTTCAGCAGTGGAGCTGCTTAGTTTGGACTAAAGTGAAAAATTCGAGACACCCATGATTTATTAATTTATATATTTAAACTTCGCATGTATCGCAACTAATGTACATACATATATGAAATTTTACAAAATGTCTTGCCTTGTACCCAAGAAGATACATAAAATGCAAAGCATTTCATTTCGTCTTATCAATTTTGGGAGAAAACGCCATGAGATTAAAAAGTTTCTGGAAATTTTTGGATGAAAATTTGTATGGAATTTACTAACGAAAATATGGAGTATTTAATATCCAAGCCATTTATTAAATCAAATTATTCAAAGTTGAAAGTTACATGCAAGAATTGAAGTTCAATAGTAAGTCGAATCTACTGACGTCCGGAATTTTTCAACAAACACACATATATATTCAAGCGCTCCTTTTCTTATAATCTCGAATAATGTCTATTTTGTTCTCATCTTATTCAGTTTGTTGCCTGCTATTTTAATGTAAATTTGTATAAAAATACAATAAACAAGGAAGCATAATTTTTTTTTCTATCGATATAGTTCTTCAAAATGCTTTCTCGACGGTTATTTTAACATGCAATAATTTGCCATAATGTATTATAGAAGTATTGTTGTTTACATACACACGTTTCTATGTAAACGTAAAAATATATGAGAATTACAGAATGATTTTTATTTTTTATTACATTTATGAGAATAATCTTGATAAAATTATTAATTTATTTACAATTGGAATTTTTTAATGGAATAGAAGAAATATTTTCGACAAAAGAGCAGATTTATCATCGAATAATCTACTAGATTAGGATTTAAAAAAAAAAGTCGACAATAATATTTTGCCCACTTAATTTCCCACTTAACTACTGAGACCGTTTTGGTCTCACATTGAATTCAAAAAATTCTTGCGACTGGTTGAATCTGTCTAGAAGAGAAAGCAGAGTAAACCAATTAAACTGCAAGTACTAATAAAGGCATACAGTTTTTTAATCGATTAATAATTGAATTTCATGTCTTTACATTAAAATATCAAGGTTTAGGGTGTACAAATAAGTTTTGACGGTTTTTCTCCCAATTTTATTTTATCCTTGGCCTTGAGACGGTTTACAATTACTTGTTGAAACATTTCTAATGTTTCAGCAAGCTAGTTTTGATTTTGGCATATATCTTGGTTCAAAACCGCCTTCAACTCAGCGTCTTCAAACTTTACTAGCCTCCCTTCGCGTTTTTTGTCACTGGTATCAAAGTTGCCCCTTTTAAAACTATAGAATTAGTACTCACATGTTATTATTGATGAAGCATGTTCCTCATATGCTTCATATAGCAATCGATGTCTGTCAGCTGCACTTTTTTTAAAATAAACTAGAAAAGCAGGACTATAGTCGGGTGTAACCGACTATAGAAAACCCTGTACCCACTCCAAAAGAAAAAAAATTTTTTTTTAGTAAAAGCCATTTTTCGGCTGATCGTTCCTATGGCAGCTATATGTTATAGTAAACCGATATTTATCATATTCAGAAGTATGATTGGATATTACCTAAAACTGTCAAATCCGAAATTTGGTAACGATACCTTGATAAACAAAAAAGTTTTTCTCAGTAAATGTTGTTTTTCGGCCGATCGTTCCTATGGCAGCTATATGATATATTGAACTGATGTACATAGTATTGGGATATGTAATTGGTCATTAGCTAAAACTTTTAAATCCAAAATTTGGTGAAGGTATCCTGAAAAACAAATGGGTTTTTGTTACTAAATGTGGATTTTCATCCGATCGCTCCTATGGCAACTATATGTTATAGGACGAATATCAAAAAAAAAAAATAAACTTGTTATTCCTATGGATTGAGAGAGTCTTCGTGCAAAATTTGGTGGTAGGTTTGGTGTAGGTCTTACCGTTTCCGAGATCCGTTTGTTCATACGGACGGACAGACAGACAGACGGACATGGCTAAATCGGTCTGCCACGCCTCCTTCTGCCTGTTACATACATTTGCACAACTTTAATATACCCTTTACCATTTTTTGGTACAGCGAAATGATTCATAGCAATTTTTAAAGGGACATGATGACGCCTTAACATGTATATAATCAAAAGATGGTTGAATGCAATTCAATACTCGTTACGCCATTTCTTGTAAAATCCTAAAAACCTATTTGTACACCCAATATTTGAACAAACTATATGAGACCATATACATAGTGGCAATGTTAATTTTAGGTTCTTAAACGATTGGTCGGTCAAGTAAGATTGGCCACAAATTTTATTTTCAATTTTAAATTCATGTGGCAATTCAATTTGAAAATGTCATTATTGCATTTTACAAGTTGATTAAATGAAATAAAAAGGAAACATGGTAAATTATCAATTATCAATTATGGGAACTGTCAATTTTGGGAGATTTTGCTGTATCCCAATTGTTATTTTGAACCGTAATAGTGATTAAATCGGTATTGTGATATTGAACAAAATTTGCATTTGCTGGCAACGAAATAAGCGTTTTTATTTTATTTTATTTTTTTTTTTTCTGAATCTTTTCGCATATTATTCATAATAGGCCTTATGAATAAACTTAAGTCAATACCACTAAGCAAATAATTACTGCAACACTAGAGAAATTTTTAGAACACGCATAGATTTATATACATATCGAGACTATCTGATCAAGAACTTTTCCAATATCTTAATTTTTCTTACTCACACTGGCAGGTCCTTATTTAAGATTATTTACTTTCTGTTATACATTTAATTCACCAATCAAGAGGTAAAATTGTATGAATAAAAAAGTATATTCAGGAAGACTAAAATCGGGTTTCCTGCTTTATCTAAGTATTTATAACTTAGAAGACGAAAATATATATATATAGCATATATTTTTTTTTAAACTACAAATTCTTACAATTTGTCATCAATAACAATTAATAAACAAAAAATTTAAATCAATTGAGAAAAATGTTTTTGAATATGAATATGCTTGCCTTTTGACTTATGATTGACTTTTTTATTATAATTGTTAACATACAATCTGAAATTAGAAATAAGGATTGTGTGTCCTGCCAAAACTTGTCAGCAAATCTCAGGAAATTCTCAGTGTTCTTCAGGTATGTATGAATGTTTTATTACGAAATATTAGACGTACTCAGAAGAAATTAAATACTATCACATCCAGTCAACCCAAAAAAAAAAAAAATCACATTCACATAAAAAGCTAAACATGGTATAGTTAATCAAGTTATTTAATACGTGTTAAATTTATGCGTTTTCTATAATATATGACATGTTTACACAAACATTCTTTTTGTCAAGAAATTTTTGTTGAGTTTCATTGTTCACAAAACACTTTTCAAATATGTGATTGTAAAAAAAAAGTGCAGACGTTCTTAACATTTAAATAGTTGTTAATGATCTTCGGATAAATTGTTATTTTAACGCTTACTCTCTTAATTAAATTCTTGGAACTGCACTTTTACTTGTTAAAACAGAAAACCATATGTCTACTTCCAAAATTCAATTCTGAAGCTTTTGTCTAAAAATACTCAATCTCTAGTATAAAAATGTTCTAGCTATTCTAAATATCCTTGGTAGAAATTTATTATACAACAACATATGCTATTTCTTAATTCATGTTACGGATATAAAGTACATATTCGAGAACATGAAAAATGTATTTATATCATCATTACGTCATTTTGAATATGTATAAATAATCTTCGGCGTAGAAACAGTTATATCATCGTTACTTTATTGGCAGAGTAGTTGCACGTTGTGTGACCTATTGTAGCTTATACATATATTATGTTTAAATACAAATTATTTAGAATTAAATAAACAGGAAAGAATCTGCTTTGCCTATTAACCCAAAATTGGAAATAATCTATGTAATTTATTCAGAGTATTTTATTAATGTGAGTTATAAGCATGTTACTCTGTGTCTATGTTTTATCTTATTTTTGTAAATAATTGTAATGGAACGTAAAATTTGAAGAATTGAAAATAAGAAAATGCATTTTATAGCATGAATTATTGTTTTATTCTTTCTTTCGTGCATTATAATTAATCGAATAAAATTTTAATAATTAATTTTGATTTGAATAAGTTACTCGTTTGCATATAAGTTACACTCATCAAAATGCAATTAAAGATTTCTGGGTTTTCTTGAAAATATTGCTTAAAAAATGTAAGACTGTTTAATATTTCTTTTTTTTTTTATATTTTTTTTTTTTAAAGAAAATAACTTTTTGCATAGACAACTAATAACAAGCTTATAACATAAACTTATATGAATAAAATTATTATTTTTCTATCACATTATTTTAAAAGATTCTACGGTGTGAAAGAAATAACTTGCCATGTTCGTTTTGTGTGTTTTTAATTTGGTTTATTCAAATATATTATTCAATTTTACAATATTTCGGTATTGTCACTTGTTAATTATAGAAAGGGAAAAACACACTCAGTTAAAGAAACTTTCAAGATAATTAAGTAGATAAATTTAATTTACTTAAATAATGTGATCAAATTAAAACTGTAGTAATGTGTAATTTTCGGACAAGTTTTACCAGTTATAGTCAAGTGCTCTTTTTCACTTAATGATATGTTAGAGGAGGTTCTGTACAAATTTGGGGTTTTTTAAGTAAATACATAAGGATTATCATTAGCGAAATACTCCGACTTAGGAAGATAAGTGGATTCCATTAAAAGAAGTTGACATAATTGAGCTTGAACTTAATATTTAATAAAGATAGCCATGTTCGGCATACCGACTTTCCTAATTTATTATAACGAACGTCTTTAAGTATGTCGCTTTAAAAACATGATGTTTTCAAGAACACCCAAGAACTTTTAATTTATATGAAATTTTGATGAGTGTATTTCTCGCACAATCTTTCATTCTTAACTTAGTTACAACATAAAGTCACCAGTAATATTCAATGACACTTAGTTACTCTTTTGATTAGCGAGCTTAGTTTCTTTAAGTTAAATTGTAATTAGTACCAGCACGACCCCCGTTGGAGATAATTTTCCTTTAAACGCAGGACCTTTTCCCACAAACTAAATCACGACAAAAACAAAACACACTTAGTTCGGAGTGCAATAAAACCCGCTCAATATCCTAATGAAACCTACCAGATCAAATTTTATACTACACGCTTTTGCTCAATATTGGGACATAAAAAGCACATTTTATTTCACTTTTCATTGAGAGATTCCAGCGATAACCTAATTCAGTGCCGAGTGACGGAAGACTTCGGTCCATTTCCATGTGCGCAAATTGCTTCGGGTGCTTACTTACAGAGAATTAGCAATAAGCAACAGAAATGAAAGTAATATAATAATTATGTATGGTATAATGAAAAAAGTAACAAAGCAGTTATTTTATTCTTTTAACGAGATTTTCGAAATTTGTATAAATTTAAAAAAAATCCTTGACTTCATTTCAACAATAATAATAGAATTAATCGGATGAAAAATTCTTGATATTTCATCATTGCAAGCAACTAAATATTTGTGAGGAACTCGGTCTTATACATACATTTATATGTTTGTAAAAATGGGAAAGTTTGCTTGCTTTTGATGGCTGCTAACTATTGTATAACCTGGAAGAGGCAACTGAAATTAACATTTAAAATGTTACATTTACTATAAATATTTATTTTTAAAATTGATATTATTTCAAAACTTTTTCGAACGCCTAATGATTAGTGAATGTGATGAAATACAAATCATCGACACGCAAATTTTTTAAATTACGATGTACAAAAACAATTATTTCGTGGAAAAGTATAACTTTTTAGTCCCACTAATAATTGGTCTGCATATTATTTGTGTTCGTGGTCACATAAACTGTATGTGAGCAATAAAAAAGCATCCCCGGTGTTTGCATTTAATTATGTGCTTTTGTGATCTCTAATACAATGGAAAATTCAAATAAAAATAATTTGGTTAATAGCCATTTGCTTATTTTGAGTTTCGGCAGTTCCAACTGTCATACACTCAATGCCAATAATACAAAGTTGATTTTAAACAACGTTGATAGCTGCAAGAACAATCAGTTTGTGCATGAGTTGTTGGTTCTTTACAGTGACAAAATATTAATTGAATTTTGTTAATTATGGTAGCTTTTTGTTATAAATATATATTATGTTTATATATTGGTATTCAATTTTCTATTATTTTTTTATTACGTATAATAATTTTTTCCGATTTTGTTTTATGCATTCAATTGTACATTTAATATGATATGTTTGTATATTTTTTATATATTTTTGATTTAATATTTATATATTTTATATTTGATTATTATATTCATTCGTTATTTATCATATTTCACTGAGCGGAATAAACAACAAATACACAGAATTTCCATGAATGAAAACGCAATCAGAATATTATTAAAAAATTGCCAAATCAACTCGGAAAATTCAATTTTGCAAATAATTAGGCGGTAATTCGTGGAAATGTTTGCGTGTCGATTTTAATTTTTATCTTTATTTACTTGAGAAAAAATATTATATATATTGTCGCAGTTATTGTCAAGAAATTTTTCATCATATCAGCTGGATAAGTGATTAAGTACTTCTCAAAGAGATGGAAGTTATAATTAGAACACATTTAACATTATGTAGAAATATAAGCACGGGATAATACTATTAGAGCTTTAAGGGGATTGCCATGTGGACCAACAGAAAAAAATAGAAGTCATATCACAAATTTTGGGATCTACAATTTAAATAGCTAAATATTTTAAATAAGTTCAGTAAAAAGATAAGTATTGTCTAGAGTTTTTTTCTTCAAAGGATATCATTTTTATTATTACTTTTTTGTCATGTCATTTTAGTGAATGTTGTTTTATTTTCAAAAGTTGCATACACCTTTATCGAAAAACTACTTCTACTATTTATCAGTTATTGTACAATAATGGGATTTGTAAACAAAGTTATCGGTTCTGATGTCTGTTTTAATTTTTTTAAGATGAAATAGAACGGCAGATTGTTTTTATTTTATTTTTTACAAATGTACTACAACCATTATAAAATGGTCAAACGTACAATTGAACCACAGCGTCTCTACCGTGTTGTTAATTTGTTAATTATTTTTAGTTTATGTATGTATATATTTTTGTGTGTTTGTAACCCAACTTATGTAAATATAATTTCTTGTGTAGTATACGAAAGTGTTCATTAATTTCTTGTATATAAGTATTTATATATGTATAACTGTAAACAATATTTAAGCTTCTGTTATTTCAATTAGTTTTTTTGCTTTTTAAAAATGTCCCGCTTTTTATGAAACTGCTCACTTGTGGCTGAATTATTAAATTTTTGTAGTCCAAAATAATTATTTATATATTTTAATGTGTTAATTATTTACATATGCACATATATATACATATATATATATATATATATATATATATATAGAAATATATATATACCAAAGTTTTAAAATAAAATTCATATATTATAATATTAAAATTCAAATAATTAGTTTTGCCATTCAAACAAATTTGTTTATTATCTATCGTTACACATTATTCAAAGCAGCCAGACGGCAGGAAATAATTAAAATCACAGAACAACTTATCGAGGCTATAAACAGTGGAGACTTTGATGGATACACGTAAGTTTAATGTTAGAATTTAAATAATAATGACAAAAAAGGAAAATGCAGTTAGAAAATGTGTATAAAAAACTAATTTTAAATTGTGTCAACGTAACTTTATTAACACACGCCACATGCCTGTATTGTCAAATATATGTGTGCTTCACTTATTTGCAGTTTGTCTAGTGAAAGTAGATCTATATATATAAGTCTTGACTCACAGTGAGCTGTTATGTTTTCATTATTATTTATGGTTAAACATGTATAAACGGTTATTGTTTGGTGTGATTTTTTCCTTTTCAGTAAAATATGTGATCCTCATTTAACCGCATTTGAACCAGAGGCTTTGGGCAACCTTGTTGAAGGAATTGATTTTCATAAATTCTACTTTGAAAATGGTGAGTAGCATGATATATAAATATGCATAAAAAAGTTTTTAATCTCTTTTACGCTAAAACACATATTCGCCTACTTTAAAATATTACTGGAAATTTGATTGAAACGACTCCAGTTCTAGGCAAAAATTGCAAAGCTATTAACACCACCATTTTGAACCCTCACGTTCATTTGCTGGGTGAAGATGCCGCCTGTATTGCATACGTACGGCTTACGCAGTATATTGACAAGTAAGTATAAATGCACTTATTTATCTGAAGTTAAAGTCAATAAATGATATTTTCTATAAAATAGTTTAATTTGTTTGTAATTTTAATCAGTTTCAGCTGAAAAAACCATTTATTTTTAATTCGTTTTTTAAACATTCATAGAACTGCCCTAGACATATTTTTTATTGATAAAAAAAAAACTAAAGAAACCTTCAACAGACGTTTAATTAAAGATATTCGAATTTCCTAAATCCTGGCATAGCTATTTGATCTGATACAATTAAGCAAATTAACAAATAGCTAATGTGCTGATAAACCCAACTGTCAAAGCCATTTATTTATACCCCTGTGTAATAAAAAAATTAATTGTAGAAATTTTTTTATTTTCTAGTTTTCTAGAATAAATTTTTATAATATTCGTTCTCTATATTCGTACATATGTACGCTTCTTTAATATTAATCATTGCGATTAATAATATTTATAGTAATATTTTTGCGCCTAACAGAATCTTTAGTGATAATGTGATGTGATTTTTTATCGCTCAACAGGCAAGGGCATGCACACACACATCAGTCCGAAGAGACGCGTGTGTGGCATAAACGTGACAACAAATGGCAAAATGTGCATTTCCACCGCAGTGCCTCCGGGAAAATCAGCGGGGCCACAACATTTGATTTTATACAACAGCAGAAGTAGGCAAAAGCCCTACCTTGATCCTGCCATGATAGGACAGCAAAAACAACGAGTACTGCGTCTGTAACAACAGCAATAGGATGCCACCAAGAACAGCTACAGAAGCATAAACGTTAAAATAGAATTTCATGAAACATATTAACTGGAGCTATTTGATTACAGAATGAAATTTTCAATTTGGTTTACTTCAAAAATTCTAGCGAAAAGAAAAAAATATATGAAAAGAAAAAAAATTTATGAAAAGAAAGAAAATTTAAAATAAAAAATAAGATATGAATGAAAAATATAATTGTAGATGAGTATCGTTTTATTTAACAAATGAATATTATATGTAAATTTATTTCTTTTATATATATGTATATATATATATACGTATATATATATATCTATATAAATTATTTTATATATATATAAATTCATAAATCACTAACTGAAGCGAACACAAATTATATTAGTAACCAATACCAAATCATTTATAAAAAGAAAAACTAAAAACAAAAATGATAATGAAAATATAAGACATTATAAGCTGAAACGATCATGAGTAATTTTTTCATAACGGGAATATACACATATATATATACAATATATATGGAGTGTTATATACATATATAACATATATATATATATAAATATATACATTCTTGTATACATATATATATATATATATAAATATTTATATGAAAGCGCTTTTTTTTTAGCTAAAACCGGATTATAATCTATGTGTTGAAAAATATCGTACGGTTTAAATAATTAATGAAATACACATTATTTAAAGTGTAAAATTTATTAAACTGTCAACTATGTATGTACAGCAGTTTAAAATTTACTGCAATTTAAATCATTTTATTGAAATATGCATGTGGGGGTAAACGTATTAACAATATGTAACACCCTGCGATATTGAAATACATTAAAAAAAAATAAAAACAGGTGGTCAGAAGGGATAAGACATTACATACTTTCAAATATGTTGTTCATGTGTGTACATGCATATTTATAATTTAAAGAAAGATTTAGTGTTTAATAAGTATGCTATTTTATTATACCTAAACCACAAAACTAAATAAATATTTAAAATGTTAATGTACTATTTTCAAGCAATTTTTCTGCACCCAAAAAATTTAAGCATGTTTAACGAAAATTCAAAGTGGAAAACAAATAAAATAAAAACTTGATGCCATTCAAAAGCTCTAAAGTAGAAACCAAATAAAAAAATATTTAAAGTCATTAACTAGCTAAACGAGGTAAAGGAAAATTTTAGATAATTATAAAATAAATAAAAAAAAAAACAAATAGTTAAGTCCTATGAAATTGTAAACGCATCTTAAATTCGTTGAATCTAAAAAAAAAATATTTGAACGTCGGAACAGCAGGAGTTGGGCATGTACAGGTTCGCCGCCTTGGCCGTCGGCCGTTCCTGTAAGTCTTAAAAAACTGCATAGGTATAAGTACAATATATACTGCTGTATAAAAAAAAAAAGAAAAACCTAAAGTGTAATGCGCTTATCGTCCGTTGGCGTGCGCGTAATTTTTGTCAAAATAGCAAAGATAAACTTAGCAACTTAATCGTTCAACTTTATAACGGGTTATATATACATATACACATATATATTATGTTTATATATATGTATATTTATATATATGAAGATATATATGTACATGTTATATGTATATATAATTTATGTGTATATATATATATATATATAATATGTATATACATATAAATGTATATATATAATATATATGTATATATATTATATGTATGCATGTTTTGATACTATTTTAGTATACATTTTCTGTCTTCATTGTACGTCAAGAAACGTACCCCAATAACAGTTTTCGTCGACAGTTATTCTTGTATTATTATTTGTTATTAAAAGGAATGAACGTTGACTTTTTTAGTTAAAAGATTCTCTTTGCAAATGATCTCTTCTGTACAATAAACAAAGGTTCTTTTATATTGATATTTTTAAAAAGAGCGTCCTTAAAAAAATCGATTAAGCTGATACGAAACACCTTTATTATTATATCGTGTATTCTATAACAATGGATTTGACTTCAAGCGCATACATGTTAATTTAGAAACACGTATAAATATATCTAAATATAACTAATGTTTAATATTTAAATTGAGAGCATAAAATTTTATTATAACTACACGACATTTTGCTATATTTTATATGCATACAAATTTATAATATCCAAATAATGTTAAAAACTAAAAATAAATTTTAACAAAACAGAAATGAAAAGAATTAATAATAACAAAATAATAAAACCAAACTTTATTTAAGCCAGATCTTCTTTGCATTCCAAGTTTAAAATATTAAAATGAAATAAATCCCAAGATAATTTGGTTATCTTTGTTATCCGAATGATATATAATACAAACTGAAGGATTTTCTGTTTTATCGCAACAAATTAATAAGAGCAACAATTTTTAAATGATAAACTATATATAAAATATAAATAATTAAATGAAATAACAGTCTCGATTTCCCTACCTAATTATTGAATTTACACTTAAAAAACTATTCAACAATATAACAAAAAAGGGGGCGAACTGATATGGTGTATTGTGAATTTTTTTATTTATAAACTAGATATACTTTGCTAGCAATTCATCAACTGTTTTTATAATTGCCGAAAGCCGAATTTTTGTTTGGCTGTTTGCGTTAATATCGCAAAATTATTGTACTAATAATAATAACATTTTAAAGTAAAGACGAATTTAAATAAGTTGGATCAAATAATATGTAATTAACTTTGTTAAATTTTTTGTTGCTGGTTCAAAATATTTTTGAAACTTTACTAAAGTCTAAATCTATATATAATTATTTGAAAACTAAAGCAGTTGTTCTACAAAAGAAACTCATATAGTTTTGTTGATTTTCGGATTTGCAAGTATAGGTATATAAGTATATTAAATACATTAATAATTTCATATAGTTTGTATTGCACTGATATAAAATTGATGAAAAAGGTTTATAAACTAACAAAGGAATGATCGAAAAATTGCAGAAAAAAAGAATTATACATTTTATACATTTTTTTTAAATTGTATTTTTAAGTTTAAATTGAAAACTTGTGTTATTTAATCGATTTTGGCTTTGCAAGAAACATGAAGATTAAATTAATATAGCAGTCGGCAATAGTAGGCGAGTATATCAATGTTAATCACAATCAAGTTTTTTAATGTGCTATCTTCTTGTTTCCTATATAATTAGGCAATATTCACTTTTAATCAACTCGATTTATTCACTTCATTTATTAACTCTCAGTAACGCAGTTTACTTTTTGTGAGTGAAGTTGGCAGTAGTAACACAGCCTGAGTGAGATAGATAACAAACACAAAACACATAAAAGGAGGCAATCCTGAAAACGCAAATTTTCTTTGTGAGAATATTCTTCAGTACATTCGCCCTAGACTAAAAACTTCTATTCTCAAGAATAACTGAAATTTGACATGGAGACAACATTGGACTGCTTAATGCTTCATGCAACATATGTATTTCACAGTTTGATTTTGGGTTGCATTGGAAGTTCAACAAAACTCTAATAGTGCTATACATTTTAATAAAATATCATTTTGTTGACAAAGTCTTATTAGCTTATTAAAATCGATTTTAATTTTATTTTTCTTAATTATAACTAAGACTATTTATATGAGACGAGCTTTATGAAATAGTTAAAAATATTATATGTAATATTCAAAGACATACTTTCTAGAAGCCGAAGCCCTGCCTATATGTCATTAATGCACATTACGGGAATTTAAATAAGTTATTCCAATTAAGTATTATTGCTATAAGAATTTTTCGGTTTAGCAATACATATTCCTTACTATGATAATTTATTTTTAGAATTTTTCTTTAGCGGCTGACACATTTTTTACTCTTAATTACGGTCACATCTTCGAATACAATTTAAATAATTTCTATTAAATATATACATATGTAGATAATAGATCACATAAGAGAAAGTGGGAAAATTCGGGTAAAAAAGGCCGCTCTTGCAATTATAGACACAAAGTACCATAATTTTATATATATGTATATATTTTTCGTTTTTATGTGATTTTTTTTATTGTTTTTTATCTATGTATTTTTGCCTTCTGGTCCATTAAAAAATTTCGTTCAATTTATGACAGCGCCATTATATTAGAATCAAGTTTTTTTTCGACTTTTATACATAAGTACAAGTACATAATTTGCATAAGTTCATAAATTGAAAATGCTTTAAATAAATCGAAATTAAGCAAAATGTATTCTTATATGGAGTTGCTTTTAAATGATCTCAACTGCACATATCACACTATACACATTATTTTCAACGTTTAAACTTTAGCTCTCAAACTATAAGAATATCAATAAAAGGTGCAATGTGTGGACATCTGCATATTTAATTTAGAAATTGTATTTGCAGAGGTTCTGACAATAGAAGAGTAAAAAATAAGTGCCAAGACTAAAACGAAAATTTTTAATATTTTATGTCACGGCTACAACAAATATGTATTCCTAAAACTAAAAATTCTATTTATAATAATAATATTTCAAAGAGAAATTATAATAAAAATGAATCAGAATTTGGCGCTTCATGAGCCACTCTGCACGGAGTATAGAGATCTGTCTGCGACGAATTATATGTGAGTGGCTATGAATAGAAGAGTTCTTCTTTACGTCAACTCCGACCAGCTCTTTTTTTTTTTAAGAAAAGACTTTTATGAGCTTCAAAAAACTTCTGTTAACATAGCCAATTGCTAGGCGGAAGACTGGCGCCGGAATTTGAATCTCAAACCTTACGCATCAGAATTCAACACACAAAGACTGTGCCTCAGCGGCGAAAAATAAGAGTAAAACTTGAATATAAAATCACCAGTCATCAACAGTTATCTGTATCATAAAAGCTAAAGCATTATAAGATAATTAGTTTTGTGTTAGAAATGGGATACCCAGTCTAGTATTATAATTAACTTTATCCATCTATCATAAGATGCACTGCTTTCCTTGTAGATCATTATTCTCTTTTAGCAACAAAACCTTCTCTTGTTCAGCGACTTGCTGATAAATGAATTCAATGATTTAATTTTATAGGAGACATCTTTGATTTGTAGTCATACGAAAATTTTACTTATCTAAAACAGATAAGTTAGCAATTGCGAAATATCAAAATACTTGTTGATTTTAGGTGTCCGACTATAGTAAGTTGAAAGACTCTAAAGGTTGTGTAACTGTATTACATGCCAATTTGAGTTTATTTTTCAAAGTAAAATGTTTACTGGCTTTTCGTTATTTTATTTCAATATTAAGCTATTCGGGAAGGTCAGCTTTAAAAATAAATTAAACATTTATTTTAATAAAAAATATATTTGGATTATTTCAATATAAACTTATATAAAACATAAAATAAATACTATTTTCATTTAGATTGAATAAACTCGCAGGACCGAATTATTGTGGGTAATTGCATGTAATATCACTGTTGTAGAGATGTCAATACTAAAATGACTCTGTCTGTCTATGGTTTGTTTGGGACCATATACATACATGCCTTTGAAACAACATAATAGTCCAGTGAATTCACTTCTTATTCAGAATTATCTAAATTATCTCTTTTACTTTGAGTCAAAAAAGGAAAATATCGTATTCATCATTTGAAAGCGAAAGCGCTTTTCTTTATCGTATGAGTTTAGATCTGAAACATCTAAATCAATTTATTAGCTTATTATAGCCATTACTTTCCTGCTATAAAGTATATTAGATGTAATTTCAATAGCTTTCGAAAACTGACATTGTTTTGCTTTTCTCTGCAGTTTTTTCCGCAAGTTGTGCAATAACAATTGACCTTCACACAATTTATTATACGCGAATGTCGTAGAAAAACTGCAGTTTTAGTGTCCATTACAATGATCCGTGGCCTTGATGAGACAGTATGATTAAAGTACTTGCATGTTGTTTGGTTCATTTTTAAACAGTTAACAATTTCATGACCTATTTGTAATTTTACTCGACAGTTTGCTACTATTGTTTTTTTTTTTTTTTAACGACATATTCCCGTAATTGCTGATCAGCTTCGGACATCGTTGTGTGATGCAATATTGGTAGTAAAAGAACGTTTCACATAAAATGTGTCAATGTTGTTAGGCGGTTAGTAGATCGATTTGGTCAATACAATATCGACCTTAACGTTGATATATTGTTAACATGGTACCTTTAAAATGTCTTAATTTATTGCTCGACTGTTAAAAAATTTTAAATGGATTGCTTTGCATTTAATAAAATAAATTTCTGGGCTTCTTGAATAGCATACCAGACCATAGCATAACCAGAATAACTAAATTAAAATAAAAAATAATGAAAAAAGCTTCAATAATAATAACTGTTAGCATAAATAAATCGAAAATAAATTTTGACGAAACAGCAACACATTTCACAATTTTTTTAATATATGAAAAACATAAACATACTAATGATATGAAAGAAAAATTTCAACAATATTCAAAGTTTTTTGTTAGTATTTACTTATTGCCTAAGTACTTTATATAGTTGATGTCCGTTATAAATTATAAGTATTAATGAAGTGCATAATTCAAATATTTCCTTAACACGAATGAAAAACTTAATATTTGCATATACATGACTTACAATATAATACCTAATAAAATCATAATAATTATCATAAAAATATTTATATGGTCTTTGATTTCAATAGTGCATATGTTAATTTATTAACAATAATAAAATATAATAAAACACACATTTAATAAATTATTAAGAATATTTTTAGCTGCAAAAATGTGACATGGAGGAATTTAATAAGTATGAAATGCACACAACCTTTAACTTCAATATAATACAACTACTTCAAGGATCAGGAGTGTTTCTGGATCGGATCGGTCTATTAACAGATGGTAGTTGACCCGAGCAGTGTTGTATTTAAAGTTAATACACGAGAAATTCAAAAAGTCGCCGACTTATCAAATTGCCCTCCTATATTAATTAATAATGTTTCCCCCGTCGTTCGTTCGCCTATAAATACAGGTTAACCACGATTATCCGGGCATCGATTAACCTTAACTAATTAACATCTGTTAACCGGGATGCTGAGTGGTTGATTTTTACCTCTATTAACCGTGATTTACCTCTATTATCCGTGAAGCACATAGAATGTACATATATATGTATATATGTACATATTTACTCGTATTAAAATTTTGGGTTTCCCCTTTTTATATTTATGTATGTATTTCATTCCCATTTATTCTGTTCCTGAAATTTGATCTGTTAACACGTAATTTTTGAAAATGCCGTTGAAAACTAAATCGACAAAAAGAGCAAGAAAGGTTTTGATTATCCGGGATGAGCCCGGTCCCGAGCAACCCGGATAATCGAGATTCAACTGAATATAAATCATCTGCTCATTTTCGGGTTACTAGTTTGATGCTGAAATAAATCAGAGATTTTCATATCGAAATAGGCAAAAGACATCTCTCCTGGTTTTTTGTGACAACATTTTTAAATAGATTGGGTATTCAAAATATGGTGTAATGATATTTTCGTATTTTACTATTTGCTTCACTTGTACTAAGGTAAATGTATAGCATTGCGATTTCAGCTGTTAAGCATCAAATAAAAGTGGCGACACATCAAATCGCTAAAAACAATTACATGGATTTCCGCTCAATTTTTGTGCTGACCCCAGGGCAGCACGAATTTGAGAAATTCAGAAAAATTGGATGTGGTTGTTGTGTTCTGCGCGTGAGTGAGAAAAAACGGTTTCGTGCTCTGCAAACTCTATTTCAGTGAATCAGTGATGTACAACGTAAAATGTCGATTGTGTCGCGTCCCGGGACTTAAGTTCAAATTATACATTTTTTCTATTACTCTTTCACCACTTTCAGAAGAAAATATGGCCTTTCTTACCGCTGACGCACAACAAGGCATGGTTTTATTATTACTTAAAGAGTTGCAACAAAGAATTTTATGCAATTTGACTTGCTGTAAAACTATCGATGTCACTATCGATATGTCTAATTTTTGTGTAAATGTGCCACGATCGATCGGCACGAAATTATAATTCCGTGATTTCGCTTGTGTTAACGAACCGATTTTAATAAAATCAACATAGATTGGTTGGCATAAAAAATAAAAATTATATATTTTGGTTATTTAGTTTAACTCAGTTTTAACGCACAAAAAGCATTTCCTTATTCTGCGTGTATTTTAATAATAAAAATTCAAACTTTGACAACAACAACACCTAACACTTAGATTACGTGTATGGTTGTTGTTGGCCAAATACGGAATTCACCGGATATGCAGTTGTATTCAGTATATATTTTCATATTCATTGCAGAGTTTTAATTCACATCATTTGAAATTAGTACTAAAAAAACTCTTGTCTTGTTAGATTGGAAATGGTCTGAACCTTATTACAGCTCGCGCACGAGTTAGTGTATTGTTGGCATCCCTGTCGTATAGTGTGCAAAAAAGTGGTTGTCATTATATATTGTGTGAGTGACACGAGTTTACTACAAGTTCTCAAAGACTTCGTGAAGTTTACTCATTCGATTTTCTAACAAATTTTTTGTGTTATTGGACAAATTGCGGCATTCAAGTTGCAACGACAAATTTTGCAAAAAAGAAGAAAACGGTATTTCATTTTGTGATTTTGTCCGATTGAAACGAAAAGTGTGGCTTTTTAGTCGCTCCCGCCGCGGTAACTAAGATAAGTTTAATAAACTGTTATGTGCGTTGTTGTAATGTGAATTATAAACTTAACTCATAGCCAGGTTTTAGTTTGGTTATTTAAATACTTATACGTAATGTTTAATAATATATGTGAGTGCATTTGTGAATTAGTGTTAACAAAAAAAGAGAGAAATTTAACATTTTAGTAAACTGAAGATGGGGCAATTATTGAACATGAATGAGATGGCACGTCAAGCTTTTCTCCTTTTATATTTGTTTTTGTTTACGTTCTCTGCCGTGTTTTTGAACTTTGCAAAACAACTCGGTCCGATATCACACACACACTACTGGCTGTGTGACAAAAGTCGGATGACTTAGACCCGCGACCCTCCCCTTTCAACATTATTTTCGTAGTTCGCTGGGATATTTAAGGACGACGATCTGATCCGACATGCACATTACTATGCATGTAAACAATACGTGATGATAAATGTATTTACAGTACGTCGCAGTTGGAGTGCACGCGCTCGCCGATGCATAACATATGTACATATGTATGTATGTGTTGTCACTAAAAATACTTGCCAATATTTTTTGTTAGTTTCTGCATATCTGTTGTTTTAATGTTTAAAATAAATTTTAAGTTTTGATTTTATAAACGCAATTGAAATTTTTTAACCTTTTAAGTTAAATAATTGCATTCTTTTTAACAACGAAACCTCAAACCCTTTTACGGCTCACCATGCCTTTATCTATATAAATATGTATATATAAACATACTTATGTTTTGTATTTGACTCACTTTCCTGTCATCTGCAATTTGAGTAGAAAGACATTAACGACCTTCCCAAAAGTGATCACAATTTATAAGTTCTTAATTTTATAAGTAATCATAGTATAATATTGAACATTACGATATATTATCTGCCAATATTAACAATTTTTTCTTTGTATGAGTGCAAATATAATGTTTTTTTAAATTTCACATTACCATTAACCTTAAAACGGTGTACTGTAATAATGGTCTTGAATAAACGCATCAAAAATTAGAATGTATTGACGCATTCAACATTTGTTGAGTACTAATATGCACAAAATGTACTTTCTGCAACCCTCCAAGAGGGTAGTAGTAGTAGTTCTCTAAAAATAATGCTCTGACTAGACAACAAAATTTAAAAAAAATTGCAAAACCTAAACGTTGCAAATCCTAGTTGACAATTAAATGAGTTCATTTGTTTGCTGGTTTTTTTCAGCATGACCTTATAAATTTTTAGTTTTGGAAGCTCCTTAAAAAAATATAGTATTATATTTAAAAAATTCAAGAATAATTAGAATACTTTATAAATGTCGTATTTCATATTAATATTTTTAAAAATTTTAATTAAATTAGCGAATTTTTTGATAATCTCCGATAAATTTTATTTTTCAAATACATTTTGTCATTGTTGAAATAAAGTATATGTAATTCGACACGAAAGCAAAACATTAACAATAATAATATACATATGTAGCGGTGGCGGAGTATTAAAAATTTCTTTATTTGTTCATGCATATTCGACATATTTAACCGTTGCAGTTTAGCATTTTTTGCATGGTTGCTATTTAAGCAATTGCTTCGTTTGCATTATATGAGAAATATCGGCTAGAACTATTTTGAAATCTTACATACTCTTTCTACGCATAATCGTCAGAGTTCCCAAATAACACCTTTTAAGTGTAACTTCTTTCGAAGTTTAAATTATTCACCCATGTATCTTCTTTTCGTAATTTCCCCATTATTGTACCGGACAGTTTGTTATCGAAAATTTGTTTGGGCTCCCGTAAAGTTGACTAAAAATAAATATTTGTGTACAACTTGTCATTTAAAAAATTGTAAACTGCTGTTTAAATACTAGAGTAGGAACCAGTGTGCAACCTCGCGACATGACCACAGAAAAAAAGTAAATGAGAATGAGAGAGAGCAAAAAATTCGCTTCTGTCTGTATTGAGCGTCTCAAACGTCAGCGAGAAAATTTCCAACAATAAATCATATATTGTCTCCTTTTAAAGACCCGGGATGCCGGTTGTCTCGACCATGCGTCAATACAACGTCGGGTGAGAAGCTCTCTCAGCATTATACTCCCAGTAACTCGATGAAAATGCATACTATACGAAATTTATCATACTCTCATCCACGGGAGAGTGCTGCCAAAATATGTCATGGCTTCCACTATTGTTGTACAACAAGCACAGAAGCTCGGTATATGGTGGGTGCAGTGGTCGGACGAAAAAACGCCATGGACAGTTGACCAAAATGCTCAATGAGAATTTGCCGCTCTGAGAGACTTAACAGGCAATACTTGTCGACCACAGCTGTTCCTTATACCACATTGAGTACGACATGGAATAAGTGCTAATCGCTAAAATGTCGCAATTAATTTAACAAGTACCTTAAAGTTTGTTTTAAGACAACATTGCTAATATTATTGATGTTTTCTCATTCATCGAATTGAAATAAAGGTAACGTTATTCTATGATTTTCTCTTCCTCATTAAATATGTGTAAATGCGAATTTAGCGGAAAGCACTTATTATTTGCTAAAACAATTTTGAATTGCATTGGAAGCGTCTAAGTCATTTTGGCAAGTAGCGGCCTTAGCAGCTCCGTTATTAGCTATTTTTCTGTAGCATAAAAGAAAACAGTTTGTTATGTCAAGGGGATGTAGGGTTGCTTTTAAATTTAAATAATTAAAATTTTACAACACTTATAAGCGTTGAAATATTCAAATGATGGTTTGAAAAACAATATTTCTATATTAAAAGATCAACAGCCGTCACTTTATGCAACTTATCACATTAAAGTTGTTACTTTTTGTTTAACACAAATATTGTATAAATATACTGTGACGTAATACGTTGGCAAGGAAAAGAGGAGAGGCTCTATTTAGGAGCAACTGTTTGTTCTGAGGCTGCCATCGAATTAACCCGAATGTTCTTTTCACAACATTCCGAGTATGGCTGCGTGTGGTGTTGATTTTTTTATTTTTTTTTCCATTTCTTCAGAGTTATATGGAGTTATGAGATTGTCACTGTTAATGAATCTGTAAGCTGTTCTTCTTCTTCTACTCGCAAATAAAATCTCGAATTTAACAATAGTACAGTACTTGTTAATTTTAATGTTCTGCGCTCACTTTGAGTACGTGACGCCGTACAACAGAATTCTCACAGAAGATGCACTATGCGTGTAAGTGAAAAAGAACGGTTTCGTGTGCAAATTTCAACACTACTAATCAGTACTTCCCATACAAAAAACACGGTGCTTCCGGTCAAACATTTGTGGTTTGATATGCTGACAACCCTAAATTCTTACATCATGTTTTATACCTTTTTCGAACTGCGCTGCCGGCATATTGAGACAAAATAATAAAATCTAAGAGAGAAACTAAGCTTATAACCACAAATCCACAGTCGCATAGTGTGATTCGTCATTGTGTTGAAGCTGCTTATTTTCTCTGGACTTTTAAAGTCCAATTTTCGTATCTCAATTGAATCACT
This sequence comes from Stegana nigrithorax, assembly GCA_037044495.1. Classification (NCBI taxonomy): domain Eukaryota; kingdom Metazoa; phylum Arthropoda; class Insecta; order Diptera; family Drosophilidae; genus Stegana; species Stegana nigrithorax. Next base: position 33,363 of record JBAMBQ010003574.1, read on the forward strand.
ATACATTAGTTGCTTTGGTGAGCAACATATGTAATCAAAATGCAATGATGAGTTTCCTGAACGCAACGCTTTTACTGTGTATGCGTTTATAAAATACTAAAAATATTTTTTTTTCTGATTTCGAATAGAACACATTCTAGTAACTCAGTTCAGTCTAATAAGCTAATTGAAGTAAAAATAACATATCCTGCAAATATAAGTTCAACAAAAAGTTTAAAAAAGGGTATACTAATTAAATTTAATACTTTTTGGGTTGTGTACGGTTGCAGTCGATTTAAAATTGAGCTCAATGAGCTTGCAGCAAAACGTTTTGTAATGCAGAAAAAATATATAGAGAGAACTTTTTGCTTGTTACGTTTTGTGCTTTTGTGCAATTGAAAGTTGCCAGATGACAAAATGGCCAAAACTTATTTTAGATTCTCCCAAATTAATATGTGTGCATTGTGTTTAGGCATTGTTATTCGCCGGATAATATATATAATGATAAATTACAATTTGGTGAAATTTAAATCTTAAAACCAGTTACGCTTATTTTATAATTAAATAAAAATATTTAACTTTTAACTACTTTGTGATTCTGTTTTAAGAATTACTCTATATGTATTCAATTCGTAATAAAATTTAAACGATTTCTAAAAAAAATTTGTGACATCTGGCAACTTGGCTGCACCAAGCGCCCACACAAAGCTGCATTTATCTATTCGAGAGAGACCAAGTAAACGACTAAACTTTAACAGCAAGCTTTTATGTCCCGATGAATATTGTGTTTCTGATTCACTCACAGTTGGACTGCTTAGCACGCAAAGAGCGTCGGACATCGCTTTTGACGGATGGTTCGATTCGGCCGCCTTACATTTGTATGAAAAATCGCGGAGTTTTTGCCATAAATGTAATTCAAAGTTTTGTTTTGATTCCCTGGAGTTTTGATTTTTTGCAATATTCATACACCGTGCTGTACTCGACTTGCTGAAATTTAATATCGTCTCAATAGTGAAGTTGGAGAAATTTAAGTGAATAAAATATAAAATACCAAATGATATGTATGTATTATAATAAGCAATACATAAAATTACGTTCGAAAAATTTGTCTTGTGTAAGAATATTTTAGCCTTCTTGGTGTTACCGCAAATATAGGCAGCAGCAGTCCTAAGTTGGATGCTGATCGGATGTTTTTATTTTTGTATTTGAGAGCGTGAGTTGGCTCGTTTATTAGTTGTTGATACGTAAGATACAGAAAGAGAAGAGAAAGTTTGTAAACGAAAGAACGGCGGCAAACAATAAGTTGCCTCTTCTTCTTTAATATATGATCTTTTATATATTAACAATTACTTTACTTTCGCCTTGTGTCTCTTGCAAGTTTTATTTACTTTTTAAAATTATTTAAATTTATCATAATTTGTTAAGCATTTTGCAATCATCAACTATACTCATCAAAATAAAAAGACCAATACAAAAGAGTTGAAAATAGCTGCACTTTTATTTGCAAACTTGGCCAAAAAACTAATGTAGCTACTGAGCGCAAACCTAACTACATAAAGAACTTATATATATTGTATTAGGCAGTGATGTCTATTTGTATATGTTTTTATGTATGTATGTATGTATGTATATTTGCATGTGGTTTAAAATTTGTATATTTAATGTACGAGTACATATGTAAGTATGTATGTTTATATAACACTGCAGGATATACTAAACAAAAAGAGAAATAATACGCCAACAGAAAAGCACAAGTGCAACCAAATTTATTCACACAAACTTATCTATATTTATTTCATACAAGCTACCGAAATCAACTGACGATTAAGAGAGCGCAATAGCAACACTAATGACAACAACTAAAATATCTGCAGGAATTATATCTAAGCGCATAACTGGCACAACTTGCATGTAACTTATTTTGTAAGTATCGACCATTGATCTTAATTTAAGTTTCTACAAAACTTGCTAAATATATGATGACACCTTGTATTGACACTCTCTTTTATAGTGATACTGAAGAACCATTGTTTTTGCATTTTTATTTTAATTACATTGTGTAGCATCTCTCAGTCTTTTAAAGCATAATTTTCTGCAACATTTACAAATAATTTGGACTGCAGCTATTGTATTTTCTTGATGTTGTCAACAGGCAGATATCCGTTAAAAGACTCATTACTTCATCGACCTGAAATGCGTTAAACTCAAGTTTTTCGGATAATTCTATAGCTAACTCACCTCAGTGGCCACTATAAACGAAAGTTGGATGAAGCCGCATCAAAAATTTCTCAAAAGCTTTGTCTCTTTTTTTGCTGGCGCCATTTAGAAACACCCAGATTCCCAAGGTCTTTCTGAACTTGGTCTTACAATCGCAGACATGGCTCTTCTCCACAACTGATTATGAATACTTGAATAATAATAATATAATATCACTTACAGTGTATATATTACAGTAAATAAGACAGTGTCTTGGCAAAAGAGTAGTGTCAAATTTCATAGTGCTCAACATAGTGCAAAACAACAGCTGAGTTACAGAAGTGTAACAGTAATGCCGATTTGTCGAGACCACAATGTCTTCTTTGGATTAATGGAATAGGGGGTGCGACCCCTTCTCGCAATGACCGTTGCTTGCATGAGTATTCACATTTACACGACTGTTAAACCGCAGGAAGTTATTAACATTTCTATTACTTTACACGATTGTGACAACAGAAAGTGCAACAGGCCTCCAGAATTATTTTTCTTAAAAGATTTCAATGTCATCGTTTTTCGTTTTTGTTGTTATCGGTACGATTCTGCATAAAGAGGCATGTTAAAAATCTTTTAGAGCTTCAATTTTATATGTTCAAAGAAGGCTGTATTCATTGGCTTACTACTGAGCCCTAAATCAGCATTAAATCACAAGCATTATCCTTTGCCTTATTTATAAATTGAGTAGAGTAGACGATGTTCTTAATTTGGAGATTTAAGTATCACATTTTTTAGCTACGGTCAAATATATCGGAAAGGTTCTTTTCTATTATTATGAAAGAAGAGTTTCCTACCGTCATTTAGCAAATCGGATAAAAAAGTTAAAATTTCGTCCTTATTGGTATATCAAATTCAGTCATCTATTGACACAAATGTGGTTCGTCTTTATTAATTGTAAATAAAGTTTCTTCGGCATTCAGGGAAAATTATACATTTGTATTAAGATGAGTGTAACATACCTTAAGCGCACACATCTTTGAATTGTCTGTCTTAGTGTTCATACAAAAGGAATATTATTACTTTGGATTAAGGAGTTGTTGATTGTGTTCTTATAGCTGCTAGGGCATAGCAAAATGGGTATAGGTGGACATAGTTTCTTCTTTACACATTGAAGAAGTGTTCCATTTAAATTCGTAATGTTTCCTGTATACCTATAACTTTTATGACTTTTATGGCTTAACATGATTACATTTTTGCGTTTAATAATGTGACTTTCTTCTAATTTTTTTTGTAAATATCCCTACTGCAATTTTAGCTAAGAATAGGACAAAATAATATCGAGAGTTCAGCAGCATACGCTGCAGCTATCTGTTGTTATTGTAGCTTTCCGTGTTGTTTCGTGTTAAGAAGCACGCTGAAAATCCTTAGCACCGAAACTATAACAAGGTTATAATACTAATCAATGTTTACACAGCTAATTGGGAATTTGAAATCTGTTGCTTTTTACGAAAAATTTAACAGTTTCTTTGCTTTATCTCTCAAGATTTAAAGATCTAAACGAGTTTATTTTGCTTTTTCGATATTCAACCTATAACATATAGCTGCTATAGGAACAATCGGCTAAAAAACCACATTTACTAATACAAACCACTTTTGTTTTTCAAGATATCGTTACCCAATTTTGGATTTAACAGTTTTATGTGATTTCCAATCATATATCTCAATATCATATTTATCGGTTTACTATATCATATAGTTGCCATAGGAAAAATTACTTTAACTAAAAAAAAAATTTTGTTTCTTGGTATAAATGAAAACAAAAAAATTCATTAAATTTTGGATTAGATGCAGGGTATTCTATAGACGGGTATGCCCGACTATAGCCCTGCCCTTTTTGGTTTTATAATCCAAGGTTTCGAATTTTAAGAACAAAGTTTTTTAAAATAATTTGAAAATCACTAAAATATTTTGGTGATTAAATCTCTTAACGATTTCATAGCATCATTTGACGGAATTAAGATATTGCAACTTAACAGAAATGTGTTAAATTTCTGGGAAACCTGTCAAAACCTTAAAAATATTGCATTTTCTATCTTGTCTGCTCCTTATACATGAAAGCGCCTTTTATAAAATTTGGTCATTCTGATTTAAAAGCAAGTTTTGATGAAAATTTATTGGAAGATTTGAATTAATTTGAATTAATTTGAATTAAAAATATAAATATTTTCATAAATAAATAAGTGCTTCAAGCAATTTTTTTTCTTTTTTTACTTTTGTTAATATATCATTAAACGAAGTCAATGAATAAAAAACTTAAAAAAAAAATTATTTTAATTTTTTCCTTATTATAAAGATAATTTCAGTGAACCATGGTTCGAACCTGAAACCTGGTTCACGACTCCTAAAACCGGTTTGCGAATAGACCCCTTGTCACTTTGTGGGGATTGCAGCTTTGATATCTACGGCTCTTATTTGATCCTAATCTAACCAAGCAATGATAAGAATATGTACATTTTTCAGTTTTCAAAAACAAAAATCTGAAAAAAGCTGAGTTTAGAGAAGGTAAAACACATGTTCGAGTTACTTCTCTGAATAATGCACATATATGTATATTTTGGAGATTTGACTGTATTTCTCTACATTGACATACATATATAAAGAGTGCATACAGTTTGGCTTGGTTATTTTATATATCTGTAGCTGTACGAATTTTCATACATGTTTTTTAAATCTAAAAACGTGTAAATAACTCACTGATCCAACTGAGGCTAAGCAGTTTGGTGTGAAAAAGAAATCAACAAAATATACAAGCAGCTAGTTAGCTAGTCGGCTCTCAACAAAATATATCTTGATATGAGTACGAATACAAACCCACGTAGTACGAAGTCATATCGAAACGAAGCAAAGCATTTTTTAACATTTTCAAAAATAAAATTTTGCTTGCCGCCTGCCTGTCAAATTAACCGATCGGCACGCAACATATTCTCCGTGATCCCCTCCGCTATCATCGACCTTGTACATGTCCGTACGACGTAGCCAGTTTATCTGTCTGTCCAAAATATGCGGATTGTGCCACAGATACTCACACACAAATACAACCAACGAAGAGAGAAAATTAAACAGTGAGCGAGTATTGTACCGCATGCACAGTGGTGTAGTTTGTGCACTTGCATAACAAAAAAAAACTTCGAAACAGAAATAGAATTGCCGAAAGAAAAGCCAACAGTAATATATCGTATCGAAAGCGTATTCTCCGTTTATTGCATTAGACGAATGACTTCAACTTGAAATAACCGAAAAAGAAGCATACGACAGTTCCACTCGTGACTATGACTAGCCAGCCACTTATCAAAGCACTACTTTGATATTGTTGTGTGATATTTTCTCATATAATATCCTGTTTATAAACGCTACAACGTAATTATGAAAACCCAATTCTATATATATTCTAATTTATACGCATGTATGAGCATATATGTATGTATTTGTTGATTGACAGCCTTTTACTTAGTTGCAAAAGTAGGTCTAAATGTGGGTTAAGCAAAATTCTGTACAATTTGTTTTACACAACTATAAAGTAATATTCGTGTCCCTGGCTGTGTATCTGGTTGTGGGTTCTTAGTAATAAAAAATTCCTTGGTTCAGTTGACTAAGACACCGCCATTTACTCGAATGTTGAGGTGAGCTCGTGACGAAATATTTGATCCCGATCCCGCCCGTTTTTAAACAATTTTTTACAGCCGATAAACGTAACTTCACATAAAAATTAATATTTTTTTTATTTTAGTATAAATACAATACTTACACACCGCTAAAAAATAAAAGAAAATTATTAAATAAATTTTAATTAAATAAAAAAGAAGAAGAACTCAACTTACTCGATGATTTCAATCATTTACGATTTTTTGTGTAAAGTAGACATTTTTGCCATATTTACTTAGATTTGGCTTTTTATTTTAACTTGTTGGCAGAAGTTAGATGTCTTGTGCGGATCTCATTTTGTGCTTTCACGGTTATTCTTCACAACTAAGCAACTGTATAGAAAAATATTTGTAATTAGTTAAATCGGCAGATCCATTTCCATTCAGAACACCTCATTTAAATTAAAAATCCTCATAGTACGAGTAGCACATGTACTTTTTTGTAAACTTATTTTATTCTCAAATGTATAAAAACATGTATTTATATGAATATTTATACAGCCGTATTTTTATTATATACTTTGTTTATATTTACTTTTATACCAAAATTATTACAATATATATTTCCTTTATTATTAAAATATTACATTATATTTATTAAATTTATTACAATATATATACTTTATTAATAAAATTAATAAAATAAATTTACTTTATTATTAAAATTACAATTTATTAACTTTATTATTCAAATAATACAACAAATTAACTTTATTATTAAAATTATTACAAAGATTTTATTTTAATTTAATCAAAAAACATATATAAACATGCGTAAAATTTTTGCTAAAAATATATATACATAGTAGATTTCGTTTCAGAACAATATCGAAAATGCAAACCAAATAAAAAATTTTGTATATATGAATTTTACTAGTAAAAACCAAATCAAATCATGTTATTGTACTTACACAAAAAAACCATTTCTAATTAAAATAATACAAAACAAGTTGTCACCCCTTTTTAAATTTACATTTGACTCGGTTTCATAAAGAATGCATTTAGATTAATATCGCTTTTTGATTTCTGGCATTAAATTTTATTTGACCGATAATGCACCATCGAAGTCTGCGTTGTTTTGGTCAATTTAAGAAAATATTAAAAAAAGATTTTTTCACCTGGACAATAAGGGAGGCAGAAATGATATCAAACTTTATTGAAAACGATCTTGTAAATGATATTGAAAGGTAGCAAATTTCAATAAAGAATGATCCAAAACATCGGAGAAAAATAACAAAGATGTAAATTCCTGTGAAAAATATGATTTCAAAAATGGGCATTAATTTTCTAAAGAACCAATTAGCGCTGAATCATAGTAGAAAATTTGTTAGTGACTGTTGGAAAATGAAAAAAAAAAAAAAATAAAAACAATATAACAAAACAAAATAAATGAATACAAATTCATAGTTTTTCAAATTTTCATTTGAATATTAAACATTTATAAAATGTTAACTGTTGGTACTTTAATGAGTTCTCCATATTTGCCGACGGATAGTGTTAACATAGCCTTTTTTATTTAGGCAACACATCATCATAGAAGGTAAAATTGAGTTTACGTGGTCAAGCTCTGGCTCTGTATATGGTGGGGCTAGTTGAGTGTAGTAGTAAGAAAGAAGTTATTTAATAATATTAGCAACCCAGTAATTTTGTACATGTAAACAAAGCCAATAAAATATATGCGAAAGTAAAACATGTTGTCGGGCTCTTTTTTATGTGTACAGGTATTTGGATAATTTGATAATGTAGAATGGTTAAGTGAAGCTGCATAGTCAAATCTTTGTAAGAGCAGCTTTTGAGGTTGATATTCTCTTTTATTGTATCATCTCTCAACGCCTTAATAGCATGCTATAAAAAATTGGAACTTCAGAATGGACCATGTTAGCCGCAGTTGAGACCCGCATTTGGAACAAATAATCTTTAAAAATAAATGTAAAGAATGGTTCTTTTGTATGATAATAAATGCATCCGATAAATGTTACCTTTTTTGTTTTTTATTTTTAAATTTGTACCTTTAAAGAAATCACCTAATACATATTGTACTTTATTTCAAAGCCATTTTTAGTTAGTATCAAGAACTTACGTACATAATTACGTAAACCGTCTTATCTATTTCATGATATTAGATCCAGCTATATAGTATAGGAAATAAGATTCTTTTATTTTTTTTTTTCTCTGTAGTGGTAAGCCCTTGGGAATTTTTCATCTGATGTACATGGTTTTTTTCCCTGCTTAATCAAAATACACTTGATTGATGCAATGAAATGATGCAATATTTAAAACCTGCAGCATTCTTCGTAATCATTTACCAAAAAATGGTAAAGGGTATATTAAAGTTATGCAAATGTATGTAACGGGCGGAAGGAGCCGTGGCAGACCCCACAAACTATATATATTCTTGATCAGCGTCGAAAGGCGAGTCGATCTAGCCATGTCCGTCTGTCCGCCAGTCTGTCTGTCTGTATGAAGAAACAGATCTCGGAAACGGTTAGATCTACAATCACCAAATTTGGCACGAAGACTTGTCCAATCCAACAGGTTTATTTTTTTTTCAATATTCGACCTATAGCATATAGCTGCCATAGGAACGATCGGCCGAAAACCCACATTTAGTAACCAAAACCTTTTGTTTTTCAAGATATCGTTACCAACTTTTGGGTTTAATAGTTTTAGCTCATTTCCAATTACATATCTTAATATTATATATATTGGTTTACTATATCATATAGTTGTCATAGGAGCGATCGGCCGAAAAACCACATTTACTGAGAAAAACTTTTTTGTTTATTAAGATATCGTTACCAAACTTTGGAATTAATATTTTTAAGTAATCCCCAATTGTATTCCCGAATATGATAAATATTGATTTACTATAAGATATAGCTACCATAGAAACGATTGGCCGAAAAACAACATTTACTGAGAAAAACTTTTTTGTTTATAAAGATATCGTTACCAAATATTGGATTTAATGATTCTAGGTAATCTTGGGAATTATTTCCGAATATGATAAATATCGGTGTACTATAACATATAAATGCCGTAGGAACGATCGGCCGAAAAATAGCTTTTACAAAAAAAAAATTTTTTTTTTCTTGAGATATCCTTACATAATGAGTACAAAATATTAAAGCAACAAAAAAATATATTCAGTTTCGGCTTGGGTACAGGGTTTTCTATAGTCGGTTACGCCCGACTATAGCCCTGCCTTTCTAGTTTTTTGTTGAGAATGACGTATAATAAATCAAGAAGCTGGTAAAATAAAAAAATCTGTAAATTTCTTAATATGTATGCCATATGGTTGTGGGTTCATATATTTAAATCTATCAATCTATAGAAATATTTATATTAAATAAATTTTGGGAAAGTGTTTTTTTTTTAATTCATTGTTAGCTGAATAGTCCGGCGTCTGTTGCGCTGTTTAGTTACTTTTCTGGTCAATATATGTGGCTAATGCTTTAAGTTGGTGCAATTTTGAATCGCGTAGCATACTAAAGGATGTGATTTTCCCATAAGCCTATGGAGAGATGCCAATTAAATAGATAATAAAAAAGGGAAATCATACAAAACACAATTCGAAAGTCTAAAAGTCTTGACTTCAGAGTGATAGATTTGGATTCTATTGGAAATTTATGGGATATCGGTAACCCTAATGATTGATATGAAAAAATAGTCTTGGGTGTTTTAGTTTTGATGGATACTGTATATACATATATAAAGACAATATGAAGGCATAAAAATATTTGGTTTCAAGTTTTATGTTGGAGGATAACGATATTTATAGCCGTGTTAGTTTTAATCTTTGATGCGTTACTTCCTAAATTATTTTCAGCAATTATTTTACCTTTTACGATATTTTTATGTTTAATAAATCAGCATTGTCTTTTAGTACTTATGTATTTCTACATCAATACATACATATACACGTATTTAATAATAAATCATACGCCCAGTTTCCAGTTTTTACTTTTACAAGAATTTTATGTGATTTCGATTTCTAGTAAAATCAAGTCGAATTGCAACTATTTTAATAATTTGCCTCTATATTGCACAAAAAATATTTTTGTGTTATTCATAGATGGTTAAAATTAACTTTATGCATTTTGTTAATTGTTATTTTTCTAATTATTTATTTTCTGATTAAACCTCAATTCCAATGAAAACAAAAAATTTTTATACAATATTGTTGATCTCATTTATGCACGAATTCCAAAATAGCGTTACAACCGATCGAGTCAGCTGATTTGAGCATTCATCTATCAGGTGCTGAAGCCAAATGGTTTTTTACTTTTTCGTTTGTCGTAACTACATTGATTTTCGCCTCCTTTCCAACTCAAACTTTAGTCTTTAGGCACTTTTTATACCCTGTACCAAAAAATGGTAAAGGGTATATTAAAGTTGTGCAAATGTAAGTAACAGGCAGAAGGAGGCGTGGCAGACCCCACAAAGTATATATATTCTCTCCGTCTGTATGACCAAACGGATCTCGAAAACGGTAAGACCTACAATCACTAAATTTGGCATGAAGACTCTCCCAATCCATAGGGATAACAAGTTTATTTTTTATATAACATATAGCTGCCATTTGAACGATCGGGCGAAAACTCACATTTAGTAACAAAAACCCTTTTGTTTTTCAAGGTATGTTTACCAAATTTTGGATTTGGTATTCTATAGTCGGGTGCGCCCTAGTTTTCTAGTTTTTGATTTACGTTGGTAAAATTTACAGTGCCAAAAATTCGTTTTTATAAATCGTTTTCTAATGCCGTGTCCTATACATTCATGCAAATGGCAACCGAATTAAATGCCTATTATTTCATCCTCAGATTTCAGGTATTCCTCAAATTTTTTAGATATTTCTTGGTTTCTGTTTCAATCGAAAATAATATAAATACGTACATATATATTACATTTAATTAACTTTTATCAAGCATATTTGTTTCCATGTTTTTCATTTGATTAATTTAAAATTCAAATTTTTTTAATTACAGCTTTAACCTCCTAATTATTAAGAAAAGGAATATAACAAAGTGTCATGCTTACGAAATTTATAAAACATCATTAAGAAAAAGTCTTAGAATGCTTATTTAAGCTTCGCAGAAAACAAAGATACAATCATGATAACGTGAATTGACTTGACTAGAACTATCAGAAGATGTAAGTGGAAAACTCGTTTATAAATAGTTCCTGCGTAAATATACAAACTATCATCCCAGCATGCAATAGTACCGATAATAAAATACAATAATAAAGGATCAAGTTTAAAAAATATTTAAAAAAAATACATTATCTTCATAAAATCTGTCATGGCATCAAAAGATACTTTTGAAAGTGAACCACTTAATTCATCGAAGGTTGTAAACTCACCGCCGACAGAAAACAAGGAAACAATTCAAATTAACAATAGCCACATAAATAACAACAACGATGCACAACAACCTAATAAGAACAACACCAATACGAGTCATAGTAACAACACTGAACAAAGACTGACGCGAAAACGCAAGCGTTATATAACCAAATCAGTAGAAAAAGGAAGCAATATTAGTGATCTTGATTTAGACGAGGCCGATGTTGTTGACAATGACGAGAACAGTGCTGCCAATGATAGTGAGAACGAGGGTTACCTCAGTCCGTGTAGTATTACTTCAGACGGCAGTTTAAAGAAAAAAAAAGAGGATACATTGATATCATCAATGTATATGGACCACAAGGATATTCAAAATGACAGCGTGCAAAAAAACTCTGATGATGAAGCTGAAGCGAATGAAACTATTGAATTTAGTGATAATATAGCTGATTCAAAAGAAGAAGTGCAGTTAAGCGATGAAAATAATTTACTTGTCGATGAAGAAAATCAGGATAATCAAAGTAATTTAGGCCAGCCTAACATCGATACGGGTCCTGAAGAGAAAACGCTGCATAACAAATTACATTTGTTAATCAACAGGTAAGTGTTCCTGTTTCAATAAGGCATTGAAATCTTATATCATTTGTCCGAATTCGAATTTGCATTAAATTTTCTTTTATTACCAATTACAGAGATGATGTTGATGACAATGAGGCTGATGAAACGACAGAGAGAACTACATTAAAATATCTTGGCCACCTATCTGAAACGGATAAACAGAGCCAAGATAATTCAAACTTCAGCTATCACGAATTGTCGACAACAGCTAACCCAGAAACTTCAAGTTTAAACTGTATATCTAGTCAGGTGGAAGAAGCATTTCACGTTCTGCAGCATCAGTATATGGCGCCTGAGCAGGCGCTTGTGACTAATGTTGAGCTTGTTATGCCTCCAACTAATAATTTCACCACATATGACAGTTGTCGACCTCAATCCGTATGCACAACAAGTTCTGATTCAAAACCTACAATTCCTCCCGATAATCTGGGTTTGGAAGAGATAAAACAGCAAACATGTGATACTGCATTAAGAAATGAGCACATAAGCGTTCCTGCGGGTATTAATGAAGCAAATATTTCTAGTGGCAGCATTTGGACGCCGCATAGTGGTTATAAACATCTTTTCGTTCAGCAAGTTGAACAAGATATTTCGAGGGTTAACCCTTTGCAAAGTCCTCGAAATCGATTGGAGCAAAAGATCCTGCAAAATACTCCACCACCTGCGCAAGCAACAAAAAATTATGCTCAGTTATTTGGTACTGAAAATTTTCGTTTACACCAGCAACAACAGCAAGAAATGCTGCACAATTTCAAAAGAGAAGGCTTGCATAGGTATCCGCAAATGTTGCATATGCCGCATTACTCCCCGCATCATGATCATCAGAATCGTCAACAGCAACATCAGCTGCAGACGCAACCATCCGAACTGTATGCCCAAGTCAACCCACAGTATGGAAGTTATATGCAAACGCATCCACACCAACATTATGCGCACGACCCGATATTTGGTATGCATCAGCCTCAAGAACAACAGTCGCATCAACATCAACATATTAGTCAGGGGCACATACACCTCGACCAATCTACAAATATGCAACCGCAACAGCGTCAACAGCATTCGCAGCAAATGCAGGAGGTCTACCAAGATTTATTAATAGATGAATTCCAAGAGAATCCAAACGCGTCTTACAAACTGTGAGTCATGTATGAGTTGAGATTTTTAAAATTTCTTTGCATTTAGTAATAAAAGCATAACTCTTAAATTCTGTCCACTAAAGTTAAAGTACAGTACTACCTCGAAAATGTGAATTTGAAAACATTGGCAATTTACATTTTGAAGTAGCTTAGATTTCTGGGTACGTAAAAAAAGTCAGAAATTCCGCTGGTTTTGTCATCATTGCTGTAGCTTTGGCACTCGTCTTTATTGTTACAGAATAAATTCAATCCTCTTTTCTATATACTCATATTTCTCGATTGTTAAATATTTTAGTAATAATTTTGGTACTTTCGTTTGTTTTTCATTACGATTCTAAAGAAGGAAAGAAAACATGAAGAAAATTGCGATACATTAAAAAGTTAACACTTTCGAATGCATATAAATGTGTATAAATTTCGTATTTCCGAATAATTCACATTTTCAAGAAAGTTCTGTGTTCAAAATTAACAAACAAAAGTTATTTAAACTGTTTTGACTTGTGTGATAGTCACAGTATAGATGATAATTTGATCATTTCTGCTGCATTGATTGAAGAATTCTTCAATTGTTATGTTTGTCTGTGGAAACGTAACGGTAATCCCGTCCACTGTATTAGTTTCTAATGAAAGAATGAAAGGAAAATATTAAGAGGGAGCACTCAAGCATATAGCGTAACTCTTCTTGTGCATCATTTGCATTTGTGTACACTGTACATGAAAATAAATTGAATACACAATGGAATGATCCAGCATTAGTCGTTAAGTTTAGATTTAAATGATTTAATAATTTTGATTTTACTTGAATTACGGTCATATCTGACAATATGTAGTGTCCAATGCTTTTGACTGCTAAACGTCACATTAGAATCTGTCTTGTATAACTGACCTACTTTCTTATTTGTTTCGAACTGCACAGCAAAGTTCGCTTACCTTATGCAAATCTTCCACCTATTTTAAACTAAAGATAGTACAAAATTAAACATATTTTTTTTTTTAAATAATGTAATTTTAATAATAATTTAATAATAACATTTTTGGTATTTGTAATTTCAGAGGCCTCTCACCAAGCAATGTGAAAACTGAAAATCAGGATGACGGATACGAAACATGTGCTGGTGATGTTTTGACACCAAATTCACATAGTTCGTCTACACACTCGGTAACGCCACAGCATCAAATGCAACATGGCCTAATAGGTGTAAACAACTCCAATAATGTGGATCAGCAACAACCATCATTGTTGCTTAACACGAAGCCAACATCTACAACTACAGCTCATTCACACGTTTTGCAATTAAATGAAAATCAGATGAACGACAGAGTTAATTGTGGTATAACCAACGAAAGAGGCGAAAATATTGGCAGTAGTTCCTATAATTTTATTGATGATGAGATTCATATAATGTCACCAGCCCCGCAAGCAAGTGTCCCCACAAATTCTTCTGTTTACATCACATCATTAGAAAATGGCCAAAATCACAGCAATAACCATGTTTTCACTATGAAGCATCAACAGATGCAGCAGCAGTTGATTGTGCCAGATTCTCTTGTTGGCATGCAACAACAACATCAAATGTCTATACCATCAGCAAATTCTGGGGATGATGTGAATACGGTGATTGTTCAAGAAGCAGAACATCAAAAACATCAAGTGCACAATACTGCCACAGATTTAAACACAAAACCGCCACCAAAACGTAGAGGACGAAAAAAAAAAGTCAGTGATATATCCTACCCAAGGTAAGCAGCTGTTATTATGTTTGTATGAGACCGATAATCAACAAATTTAAAATATTGAAATATTCTAAAAATATTGATTCCCATATATCGTGCAGCAGTAATCCGAGTGTGTTAAACGAATATGTGTTTGAAAGGTGATATTTCAGCTTAAATTTTCTTCTACATAAATATTGGGTTATTTTTTGACTAGATGGTGTTTTCCGAAACAAAAAGAGAATCTCCCAGAACATTATTATAGTAACTAAATAAGATTGTAAGATACTAACGTAGTGTTTTTCGTTTCAGCTCGAATATCTTAGGCCTTGGCGAAGTTAATAGTATAACAGAAATGAATGGTGAAACCAATGCGTCAATGTCGGTGCCTGGAATACTAAAAACAAAAGAACGCAAAAAACATGATCGTTTTAATGGCATGTCAGAGGACGAAGTGGTAAAACGAACCATACCTGATCATCTGTGCGAAAACCTAGATATCGTTATAGTGAGTGTAAATTTCTTTGGTATTAAATTTTTTTTCTAGTTATACATAGTCGTGATATAGCTAAATAAAATATTTCTTTTTTTTTTTAATTTTAATATTTTGAAGGTGGGAATCAACCCTAGTTTGTTTGCTGCATATAAAGGTCATCATTATGCCGGTCCCGGAAATCATTTTTGGAAATGTATTTACCTATCTGGTCTAAGCCAAGAGCAAATGAGTGCCGATGAAGATTATAAGCTGTTAAAACAGGGCATTGGGTTTACTAATATGGTTTCAAGAGCTACAAAGGGTT